>JAGVSQ010014979.1:0-10374 GCA_022683975.1 Rhyacophila evoluta
TAATTTGGCGTATGTATAAGTTTTAGATATTTTCCAATAGTATATTTAAATTATCTATAGTTAAAATATATGTCAATCAAGTATTATTAGAAAATCACACTAGACTCTGTATAAATCAACTATATATTGAAGCTTTAATTTTCCAAAATAAATTAATCTAATTTATTTTACATAAAAATTTAGAGCACGTGTTTATGAAGTGAATTACAAGCAATAAAATTAGTCTACTCTTTAGAACAGTTTTTAATGTAATATTTTCTAGTATTTCTGTGTACCCGGTAGCCGAAAGGCATACTTATCTCGCATCTGGGAAATCCGGGTGTGATTCCTACATTTGCCGGTATTTTTTCAAATTCAAAAATGCAGAACTGTGCTTAGCCATTACCGTTTCTCATGAAAATAATCTATCAAAAAATTTCTGAATTCATTAACTCTACTTATTTTCTAGGGATTATTTTTTTACACTGTGTAGATTCATATGCTCTATCTTGAAAACGACTATAGTAAAAATAAGGCGGCTAGTTTTTATTTACCGTAAGTCCACTTTTTGTCAAATTTGAACTAAATATAAGGTTTTATTCTAATCTCAATTTAACATCATAATCAAAAGTCGATAAATCCCCAACGGCAATAAAACCATATAATAAATTGATTTGAAAATTACGACTTAATTATTGTTATTTTAATTACTCTTAAAATATAAAAAAATATTTAATTTTACTCCAAACATCTTTAATTCGATTACAAAGCCCAAGAAATAAATAATTTCCTGGATTTTTTTTTTTTAATAAAATAAGAAAAAGTGATAAACAAAAAAAAATGATTTTACCAAAGTGCTCTTATGGTAGATAGAAACTGTCGACTCAAATATCTGTTTATTAAATATTTCCGTGCCGAATTTTGAATATCATGTCAACCCTGCATTGACATATTACCGGTTGCCGTTGTGGCAACACGTTTAGTTAAGACCGGTTCGGGATCCCCCGGCATCTAGAAAGCTGTCTAAGCGGAAATCAAAAATTTAAATTTTGAAAAAAGTTTTTGACAGTTCTAACTATTTTGACCGATTACTCCGATCAAGTGCAGTTGTGCATAGAATAGTAAATAATCGCGCAAAAAACGTTAATTTAAGCAATAATAATAACACTGCCGGACTCATTTTAAAAATGGCACAATAAATAAATAAATTGAACATTTTTTGAAAGTATACACTGATTGCAAAATAATGGACTACAAGATTTGAACGTTTATACCATTAAAGTGACTTTTATAGCTTCAATTAATATTGTTTCAACAAATAATAACAAACATATATTCGAATATGCTCGAAACATAATATTCTACAATTTTTATTTATTTTTTGCTGAAAAAGTGTAGCACACGGAGCACACTGCTTAGTGAAAATAGCACTCTATAAATTGGGCGTATAAATCTCCTCAATGAGAAGACATAACTAGAGATTTTTTTTTACGAGTATTTTTTGCTTAATTTTTTTTAAATTCGGCATTTGTAAGAATGGAACCAGCAATCTCCGGCTCCGGAGCACGCTGATTTCTTGGCTACCGGCGAGCGTCAATACTATTAGTTTTGTAGCAAAAATAATTACAAGTAAAATTCCTCTACAGCGAATATTAAAGTGAAAAAATTTTGAGAGTAAGAAATATTTTTTGCTAAGCCAAACTAAATACGTAAAAAAAATAAATATTTTTTTCATTACAAAAAAAAAATTCTTTCAAGTATGTTTGTCTCTTTGTATTGTAGGGTCACAAAACTATTCGAGGTTAATTTCGTTATATCCATTATATAAAACATATTTTCTAGGAACCTTGCTACAAAAAGTTTTGACTTGCAGTAAGTAGCATTTGTGATGAATAATTGGTTGACTCAAGATTCAAACTTTGTATATTTACTTCATTCAATCAAACGTGTATCTCTAGAGCATAAATATTCCTATTACATTATTTTGTTTACATTTTTCTTTATTGTCAATCTTTGCGCTGAGTTTATTTAAAAACCATTTGAAATCTGTGTGCTACATCCGCAAATGTCATGCGTAAATTTATTGAACTGATATTTTTTTTTCAATGTATCATAAAATCTACAGTAATTTATTGCCAAATATATAAAGCTTACCGTAAAAAAAAATATTTAATATTTCTAGCACTGTGTTTTTGCATCCACAGATTTGTATTACCCTGCGCTATACTTCAAGTAAGAGCCTAGAAATTCGGGGAATACAAGTTCGATTCCCACATCAGCTGGATTTTGAAAATTTAGCACGGTATGCCTATTGGGTCGAGCAATTGCAATTGATAGTCAATCCTCGAGAAGAATATTATGTGAGTACATATTTTCAGATTGCAAAGATTCATAAACTTTTTTACCCTTGGGTTGGATATTTGTAGACTGTGTAGATCCATATGCTCCACTCTGAGAAGAAACATGGTTAATATGTACACACACATGTATATATATATATATACAAACATAAAAAATATTTCTAATATTAGCAATCGAACCTTCAATTATAGAGTGATATATGTTTATTTTTAAATCAATAAACAATTTACACAAAACGTACATAAGCAAAAATTTATAAAACATCAAAGTCCGATCAACATTTAAATCGTTTTCGTAACCGTCATAAATATGTATAATTACATAGAATCATAAATTAATAAAATTGTAAAAAAAAAGTAATAAAATTTATTCAATATGAGAGGTAAAATGTATATTATATACATTGTAAAACAAGTGGTTAAGAACAGATATTTTGTGTTGAGATATTGACATTAAAGTTTATTGAAATGTTATAGCTTACATGGCTTTTTATGGGAAACTTTGAGTCTTAATTCTTAAAGCGAAGTCGTAAATATACGAAAGAGGTACGTTACTATCAACAGCAAACAAAGCATTCTTCAGAGAGAGTGTTCTTATGCCTTCCGTCAAAAATTTCCGACCAGCAGCGGTGTCCCCTTCTCAGTTCGAAATCGTCGCCCGACTGGGTCGCTGGTGTATGATTGGCATTCGGGAAATCGGTTGAGAGGTCTCTCGTCATAGTTCGACGCTAAAATCAGCTGACTTAAATCAGTATACGGCGATCCGCTGTTGTAACGATAATCGTGCGTGTTAATTATGTGATTTTAAAGCCTGTTCTAATCAGTGAAATAATGTGAATTTATTTCGAAAATTCTCAATACAATATAAAACGTTATTCATTCAAGTGATTTCAATAGTCGATTTATTTAAAAAGTGTTATGTATAATTAAAAACAATATATATGTGCACGTATAAAGATTATTGTACTCTATTCAAAAATAAATTTCGACAGAAATTCAAATAAAGAATTCTAAAAATACATTCGAAAATTTTGACAGAAATAAAAACAAAAGAACATCAATTAAAAACTAATCTTAATATTTGTAGGTTATATCGAAATTAATCTCTGTTTAAAACCGCTCTTTAAAAATATAGTGCACTTATTTTGCCTGAAATAATATCATTTTTTAAATTAAATTTTGTTTATTATATATAACGAAGTAAATTTCCTGTGTTTTTAAATTACTTGGTGATTTTAAAACTGCATTGTTCTACGTGTTATGGGTCAATTTTAAATGACATCTAATATTTTGAAATGGATGTGGTGCTATAAAAAATTGAGAAATAGAATGAGTGCAATAAAACAAAATGGTTCAATTCGGATGCAACATTGAGATTTTGTGGTAAATTTTATTTTTTATCATTCTATTTTTATAACCATTACAACTTGTGTTTATATATTATAACTAAATCGGAATTCGAGTGGGACATTGATGTAAAGGATTTTATTATTTTTTTATGATAACTGTACTCAGCGTATTATTAACATTACGTCTATCATTCCAACGATTAATATAATGCAATTGTATTTTTTTCAATATAGATAATTGAGAACTTAAAAAATGTCTGCATAGGAAGTGAACAGAGGTTATTTAAATGTTTTTTTTTTAATTTTAGATATTCAGTAAAAGATTATTGAGATAAGCTGCGGTGCATTCCACCCAAATTTATCACAATCCCAAAAAATCTAGATCATTTCGAAATAGATTTTTTATATTAACATGTATTGTAAATTATTTACTCGAAAAAATCGAAATTTTCAAATTAATGAAAGTATAGATAACTTATCAATATTTGGAATTGACAATTAAAACCATTGCCTTACATCCCCAACGTAAATATATATCTAGATATACCGATTATACGAGAATTTCGAACAGCTAGTCTCAATATCTAGTAGCTATTCAACTCGCTATTTAAATTACTACCCGCAATCTTCTGTCCAACAACACTGGCACCCATCAACTTAACCATGTTTGGGACTATAAACACAAATACAAGGCTTAATTATCTACCTGCCGCGTTTGTTCCTAAAATAGATTATATGGATCTACACAGCGTGAATATATCCACTCTGAAAGTAGAGTATATGAATCTCTGGATTGCTAGGCGCGCACGATACCAACTACGCTAGCCGGGGAGGCTTAATTGGGCTTATTTATAAATAAAATGTCACCCATTTTTTCATTCATAGAATCAGACAACCAATAGTTTAATATGACATATTTTTATTGTATTTTGATGTCTTAAGCACTATTATATTTTAAAAATAAAACAAAAGATTCTCTGATGCGTGAAAATGTTATTGTTAATCATTTTTAAACGAGAAATGTCTCAAAAGAAAAACTGTTAGAGACTAATTTAATCATAGTTATAAATCAATTAATAGACTAAAATTTATAAGAATATATAAGAATATATAAATCACCGAGTCGTAAAAGTATTCTGAATTTACGACTAACAGCAACAGTAGTATTTGGCGTTCTAAACGTAAGTTTTGTTTAATTTCGAAAGCTAAACGTTAACATTACCGTTGGTCGTGAATAGATAACGCGTTATGCAACTAAGCGAGACATCAATTCTTTCGTCAAATAATGACAAATGTTTATGTAAAAATAACTATTGATCACTAGATCAAAATTAAGCAATTTGTCTTTTAAGGGTGTATAATTAACTTTTAAACAACACAAACTTTGACTGGCTATGAATGTAATATTCGAATTTCAATCTCATTCAATTCTGACTCATTACTGAGTTATTTCCATTAATTAATATTTCAGTATTAATATTTGTCCTCAGGTATTAATTTATAAAAATAATCATTCTTGCTTAGCTAACATAACATTTTCGGAAAGAAATTTCTCGTCATGATGTTTTAATGCTTGATCGACGTCGTCTTTTTTGCAATTTACTTCAGAAAAAACTACTCAAAATTAAGAGACAGTAGAATATTAATGAATTTCGTGATCTTATATATTTTTTAATTGCGTCCTACACAAAAACTGTAAGTTGATTTTAGCTTTTTTTATTTCTAAAAATATTTCAAGAGATTTTTAAAATAAATCTTAAGCACTGCAATCAATCTATTGCAAATCTTTGCCATTTCTAAAAGGCCTATTACACTACACAATATTAAGTGCTCTTACTGCAGAGTGAGCTAGGTCTCTTGTATGTGATTAAGTGCCTAAGGATTACTACACCGCACTTAGTAAGGGTAAGGGTGCCTTGAAATTGTGTAGTGTAATGGACCTTTAAGATATATTTTGACCCCTCTTACCATATAACAAACAACTTTGCCTACACTTTTACTATATAATAACCAAGGCCACATCGTCTAGATAGAGCACTGCACAAGAGCGCTTGAATGTTATTGGCGCCTTTTTTATAATAAAACTAAATAAAATAGAAAACCTTCCAACTTCGAACCTTCTTAAATAAAAATTATTTCAGAACAATCTTTAGTAAAAGCGTCAATTTTTTGTTTTGTTTGAAAGCGCTAATTACTTATGGCGCGGCACTGAATAATGTCGTTTAAATAGATCTTCACCATCACATTTTATTAATCCATTTATCTCGTATATCAAATAATAAAAATGATAATAAAGAAATAAAACGGGCCACTTAACCACTCGTTACTAAAGTAGTGAAATTGCGATACTAGATCTAGTTTAGCCACGTATTGCGGATGCTTTAATATTTTTAACTTGACCTAGCTATTCTTCAAGCTTACTGAATTATAATTGTATATGCTAAGAAGCCACTAAATACTATCTAGAGTGTATTTGGCTGATCTTCGGGATTCTGGCATGACTTGGAAAGCGCAAATGTACTGGTTAGTGATAGGAGTTCTTGAAAGCACGTGGTATCCATATGCTCAACTAAGGGAGCAAATAAGGAAGAATGATATTATTATAAATACTCTTTGTATACCATATTTGCTCCCAAAGAGTACCATATGGAACGACTACATAGTGTGAAGATATTCACCCCGAAAATCTCCATGATGGGAAGACGTCTTATTTTTTTTTATAATAATAATAAGCATCCAGTCCTGCATTTTTGGATTTTTAAAAATCCGACAGATTGCGAACTCAAATTCCCTGGATTGCTAAGCGTGTACGCTAATTTTTACGCTATTGGGAAGACAGAAATGCAAAAAAGTGCACTATACTTGCACGTTTATTATCTCGTGACATATTCACGTAATGCTCCGAGAATACTTCTTAACGTTTTTTGTCAGTGGCGTTCAGTTTTCTCTCACTTAAATACCCATAAATTATGTGATTGCATACCAAGTAAAACTTGCTTAAAATATTGCAAAACAAGTCTTAGCGCATTTTCTAGAGCTTAGTTAGAGATGCTGAAATAAATATATGCACACGTCAAATACAAAATATATTGGGTGCGACTAGCATCTTATTGCCAGATTTTTTTTTAATTACCGCGTTCCTGAAATATTTTGATCAAATTTCCGGGAAACACGGGAGGAAAATACGGTTGTTAAGTTGTTGTAGATTTTACTTTTCGTTTTTCTTTTTTAACTGCTCGTCCACTCAATATAAAAAAAATCCGGGAATTCTAGATTCTAATACATGATTTAAAATTTCCCGCGTCTTGTGAACAAAAAAAATCTTACTGTAACCCTTTAAATACTATTATATACAGTTTGATCTGAGTAAGATTCGTAGAGCGCCAGAAGTGTTTTTATTATGTACCATTATAAACCTACTTTAGAAGTTTGAAGGCTTAACGGCACATGGGTCACTAATAAATATATTAAATTATTATTTTATGTTCCCAAGCTATAATTAACTAGAAATATTCAGAATTTAAGTAAAATAATATATCGATCGAATGTCTAATAAATTTACTGAGATTGTTTTTCTAGGACATAAAATTTAATAAATCAAGGTATCCATATATCTCGTAAAAACCATAATTATTTATGTGTTTTAATAAAAAAAATCGATAAATATTAATTTTAAAATACGGTTTTTAACGAAAAAAAATAAAATCTTATATTTATTGGCGACCTTTAACGATTCAGTAGACATAGATGTCATACAAATGCTTAATATTTTTGTTTGATTTAATTTTTAAGAAATACTTAGAACTCAACACCTAGAATTTTATAAAGTTTATGGATATTTTTTAATAATCACAAAATTTTTGTGGAATCCTTAATTTGTAGATAAAGTAAATCGATAATTAGTTGAAAACCTCATACTTTGCCATTCATTCTAATTAAAAATTTATCATTTTCAACATTCTGATAATAAGAAAAGTAGTACCACATATAATACTTTTTAGCAACTTTTTATATAATCGATTTAGTAATATCTTCCTTTCAAAATCGATTTTCATTAATGTCAATTTATACAATAACACCCTTGTTGTACACATAGCTTGGATGGCAAAATCATAACTTGAGTCATTATCGACTGTGAAAAGTAATAGGACGTATCCCACACAGAAAAAAGATTACAGAAGTCACAAAAAACGTACGTTTACTGGACCAAAGTCAGAATATTAAATAGACACGATGCTAAATCACACGATTTAAAAAAATGGTGTTTTACTTACTCAATCTGATAATAATTTCATAAATTATTTAACAAAGCAGCAATTTTAACAAAATCCTGAGGTGGGAGATAACAGAGATAATTTGGTTAAACACTATCATAACAATTCGTATTGTCATCACTCTTGGTGGGTTAATTTTGCACTTAAACAAGTATACTGTTAAGTCCAAGGAAGCTTTCCTAAAACAATATATAATTTTTAAAATAATGTACTGATATATATTAACTGACTAAATTGATATTATAAGAAAATAATAAATCATATTGCCATGTAGCACGTATCTTAATTTGTAGACTTTAAATAAAAACAATGAGATCATTAATTTTACAGTTATTTAAGTCATTGCGAAAAGCAGTGTTCCTCAAACAAAGGCTTAAACATTTACAATGCTATTGTCAAAACGAGATTGTGTAATACGCCGATCCGACACCGGAAGGACGTGTATATTTTGAAACGTATATCTGATCCACTTCGGAATAATTATTTTTATAAATAATTGCGCTATGGCCATTGTCGTCTTTAAGTTGTGCCTAATTTACAAACGTGACTTAGCTCGATTGTCTGATACCATAACACTAAACGTCCTGTGTTATTTATTATACATGAATCCGGGAGATGGTTCAATTTAATAGAAAACGTTAAAATACAAAACTAAGAAGTTTGCACTTCATTATATTTCTTTATTTAAAAGGCCTTAAATTTTACAAATTACAATTTTCAATTATTAAAAGATGGCAAAAAAAAAGATTTTTTTAAAAATAATATACATAAAGTTTGCTATAACGTGTAGATTAAATAAATATTTTTAACAAATAAGACAAACTTTGAAAAGAAAAGGAGACAAAAATAAAGACTTACTTAGTGTGTTTAGCAGATTCTATTCTATAATTTTTTAAAATAACATACGTCAAAACTTACTCTTTCTCAGGTCGAAAATTTCGACATTCTAGACTTCTTCGTTACACGTAAAAACAATCTTCTGTATTTTTATCACTACAGACAAATTAATTGTGCACTTTTCACTATTTTCATTATTTCCGTTCCAAAAGTGACCCAATAGATCAACAATATGAAGATAACCAATAAATGGATCTCCGTAATGTGAAATTTTATCGTGATAGTTTTTTTCTTTACTTACTCTCCCCATCCTGTTCTATCTTAATCCTGCAACTGTGGGATTAGAACTTACAACCGACGACATGTGAGGACGGGCGCTATCCTCTCAGTCATTAGGGGGTATCAAAAGACTTCTTAAACATCAAAATAGGTAGAACATGCAGATAAATATTAGCCAGAGTGTTTTAACAGTAGGGCATGATTTTGATTTTAAACATCAAACTTTGCATATAATTTTAATAAAAAATGAAGTATAAGAAAGGTTTGAGCTGTAAAAATCTTATCTATAGTATATAAACACTCCTTTGACGTATAGAAATGAATATTTTCGTAAAGGTAAAATATTTTTCTGATTATTAATTATGCTCGTTTCGGCATTTAGAATTTGGCATTTAATTAACCAACCGTAATTAACAAATATGCGAAGTTGTTATTTATTGAAATTATTCCGTTGTGAAATCTAAATAGGTGAAAATAAGCCACTTGATTGGTCACATCGCAGACGTTTTCAATGTCGCATATGTCAATAATCATCAAAATGTCGTTAAAATTAATAATCTTATTAATAATTGGCACTAAAGATGAAACGTCATCCGGCTGCAAACGAGAAAATGTTAAAAAAATAATATTTTCAAGGTGATTATTAACAAATTGAAATCACGTATCAATTCTACGGAATGTAGATATTATTTTTGCATAAACTTATGCAATATTGCACAATCCTCATGTTAGTTTTTATACATAAAATATCACATTAACACCATGGATCCCGCAAGATTTAATACTTTATTACCAGCTATTACAAGACCAATGATAGAATAATTCTTACATACATTTTATGTTTCTTTTTAGAACTGAACCACACTTTAACAAATAATGACCAAAATATTATACATATTGCTTATATGATTAAAAACATCAATCAAGGTAGAACATCATATTAGTATTGGTAACACGATGGTAAATTTAGTTATCTTTCTTCAATAAATCTCCGACACTCTTATGGTTGAGGTTAGGTTATGTTACGTTAGATAAAGTCTGGTTAGGTTACACTCAGTTTTTTTAAAGCTTACATGTTTGCGATGTTTTGGCGCTGGTTACACGGCAGGATTTTTCGTTCAATAGGTTTTCGTTCAGTGATAATTTTACTAAATATTTATAGCATAAGAGTATACTATGTTAATACATACCATAGTATATTTATTACCTGCACAGGTTGATGTTTTCCATTTATGTATTATTT
The DNA here is from genome assembly GCA_022683975.1 of Rhyacophila evoluta. Classification (NCBI taxonomy): domain Eukaryota; kingdom Metazoa; phylum Arthropoda; class Insecta; order Trichoptera; family Rhyacophilidae; genus Rhyacophila; species Rhyacophila evoluta. Next base: position 10,322 of record JAGVSQ010014979.1, read on the forward strand.
TTATTCTGAATTATTTAAAACTGGTAAACTTCCATATGTGAGATCACTGTTAG
>JAGVSQ010014980.1:0-10373 GCA_022683975.1 Rhyacophila evoluta
TTTTATACTCAATTTACGTAATTATAGTATAGGTAGGTATCATTGAAATAAAAATATGTGGGCAGATGTCATCTGAGCACTTGTCACTATGCAGTTGTCTGGTTACCCTAGCAATATCACTGGGTAAACGGAATATCTATAATATAATATATATCATCTAAGATGGAAGGATTTAGGCAGAATGTTGATATTACAATATTTTTATATGAGTTATATTCATATGTTTTGTAAAAATTTTTGAAGTATTGTTAAAAAACTTGGACAGCTTTCTCAGGGTCACGTGGAAATATTTTTCACTTCCTCCTGAAAATTTTAGTTTTTCGTTTTTTTATGCCCGCACCATCTAATTTTTTTATTTTCGTACAGTTTTTGTTCGTAATTTCTACTTTCGGACGTATTAGGGCGCGTAATTCAACACTATGGTGCCTCCTCAGATAAATTTGGGCCCCCGTATGGTTCGTGCGTTTGGAACATTTGTAATGATTTCGCTACTTTCGCCGTCCTTTGCCAACCGCGTCTCTGCTTCATAGCGCGATGCGGCCCTGGATTTTTCCAAAGAAGTCAGAAGAACAATAGTAAATTCTTACAAGTCGCAGAACAAAATATTACTGAGAATAATCGCCCTGTTAAATCGTTTCGGGCAAATAAAATCGTCAACAAAATCGTCGTGAATAATAAATTTATTTTCCTCGCCGCGGAGGCATTCACGTGAAGGTTCTACTTTGTGTTTATGTTGTCATTATGTTTAACACACGACAACCACCTGTATGTAGCATGAGCCGCGCCTCATCCCTCCCCGGTCATCAACCCGTAATGACGGTAAATTATTCTGTTTACGCTTCTCTGGTCAATAAACATCCTCTCGGAACGTGAAAATTTAATGCATTGTTTCGCTGCTTTTTTATTTTAATGCGGAAAAGGGTGTGAACCCCAGTGGTATTTCCCTGTAGGCTTAAACAGGATAAAGTGAACCAGCCAGCGATAAAAAATAAATGCTATTTTTTGCGTATTACTGAAAAATAGATGCGAATGTATTTTTAGAAAATTGTTATGAATATTTTTTTTACTATTTACATAATCGTGACATTATTTTTTATATTATTATTTAAAAAATACTATTTTTATTTGGGTAACCAGACAACTGCACGCATGACAGCTGCTCACATGACAAGTGCTCATATGACAAGTGCACGCATAGACAACTCCACGCATGACAAGTGCTCACAAGACATCTGGGCACACATAGAAGTACTCACACTAACACAGTAATTAACATTAAGACATTTTATACTTAATTTCCGTAATTTCGTATCATTGTTATGTGAACACGTGGGCGCACGTAAATTATTTTCAACCGAAAGTTGCGAGTTTAAATTTTGTATCTGCGTTAAAAAAGCTTATATTACAATATAGTATAAATATTGCATACAGATTTATACAATGTGTAAACAAATTGATAATCAACCAGTCTCTTATATAACCTATATCGATAATTGATGGATTATTCATTGCAGACGGCCATAAGTGATGACTAAAATTGTCTATTTACGTCAATATGTAATTATTAAACTCTATTATAGGAACTCAAGGTAAACAAACAGCATTGATTTAATTATAAGCTGTTTCAAAATGATGCTTTGTAAATTTTGTCGCATTGCAGTTAGCAGTAAATAATGTTAGGATATTAATAAACAAAATAATTATATCATCTATAAATGCTCACACCATACACATATAATTTTACTTTTAGCTAGCAAAATACTAAGTCTTCAAAAGTTTTTGGTTGACGTCAAACTGACACACGTGCTATATATATACTGTAAAGTTGTGTAATTAATAAGAAATATGAAAATTTAGTGGTCATTTTTTCCATTTTATAAGCGTATTATAAAAGAAGATTCGAATATTTTAAAGAGTTTAATGATTGATGTATAATTTACCTAAGTATCCATATAACTACCAGTATACATTTAAAACTTAGAATGTTAGGTGAATAACGCACATATTTATAAGTTTCAATATTATTCAATTACTTATAAATAATGTAAAATATATTGTAGCTTTGAATTGAAATACATATAAATATAGTGAACAATTTTGTGCATGAATTGTAAGAACGCCACCACAAAAATGTACATTTCGGGAATGGAAAATTTCTCCAATAATGGTAACACGTTCGATTCCATTTCCCCGCCATAATAGCTTTGTCTAGGGATCTTTGTTCGCTTATGGCACTACTTCGTGCAATAATACCCTAAATCGCCTAATGGCCCTACGTGCATTTATTTGATACATTAGTGAACATACCCTGCATGTTGTTATTCGATACGATTTGCATTTACGAACATCCAAAGTGCCGCTAAATTTCTTCCAGACGTCTGTATCGATTTAAATGTTGAATGGTTCGTACAGTTCGGATAGCTGCAATTATATTTAGGCTATAAAATACCGTATTAAAATTTTAACATAGAACATATTTGCCAATAATTTCATAATAAACAATTGAAAATATGATGACAGTTAGACTTATATCACAAGTAAAATATCTATAAAATCATGACGCTATGCTTACCTTTTAATTCCTTTTTTAAATAACATTCGGAACAAAACGTATCAATGCATCGAATATGATATTCGTTAGTCTATTCATATGGTTTAATATAATATAAAATCTATTAAAGATTATGAACAATGCAGTTTCAAATAATCGCATTAATAATTAAAATTATTCCAGTGATTAGGACTAAGGAGATAATCGTCACAGATATTCGTTCAGGGCGCAAATCAAAAAAATATATGTGTTATATTTTTATACTTCATACAATATGTCAAGGTATGATATCGGACGCAGTGAAATCAATTGTCAAAATCTTTATATTTTCTTAATTATATTTTAATTTAATAAAATCGTTTTGTAATTTTTTAAATTTAGAAACAGAGATATTGTTATGTTATAATTTTTTGGTGTTCGTAGCTTGTTCTATTATTTATTATCTTTATGAGTGAACAGAAAAACATTTACGTGTAACTAATGCATCATGCAACAGGCAACGTACCGTTCGTTCCCAGTCGGGTCGTCTAGACTTGAAAGTGAAGGGAGTGGTTGTTCACTGTTCAGTAATGGAATTAAAATTGCAACCTATTGTAAATTTTGTAACACAATTGCAGTGTTGTTCTAACTTGTTGTTAAATAATTATATAAAACAATTTAAGGTGCTTGATTCAGAAAACGTCTGTTTTAGTAAACGGATAAATTATAAATATCAGACAATTCGTTATTGTGTTCTTATTCTGATCGACTAAAACACTTTTATGCTATTGATGGTAAATTTTACTGCTGACTCCTCTTTTTCATTACTTAATAATTTGACGAATAGTAATAAACAATAATTAGAATAACATAGGTTACTTTTATAAATAGTTATTGGTAACAATATATTAAATAATAATATACCATATTTGTTACAAAATTAATACATGGACAAAATAGCTATCAGTGCAAATAGCATGGTGTTTTATTTTTGCAAAAGTTCTGCGAAAAGCGACTTCTTTTGAGTGGATAGATATTTTTTAAATTGATAATAATATTGATCAATTCACAACGAAAAAAATATTACGAAAAGTAGGTATTGATGTAATTAATGATTTTGTAAAAATCGTTTTTATTATGATACCGTTCTAGAAGCTAATAATTTAAAACTAATTTTCAAAAAAAATAGTTTCTAGTTAAAACGATATGCACGAAAAAAATATGTTCAATATCGTTAAATACTGTATACTTTATTTCATATCTATAAAGATAGGTCATAATTCTCAATAAAGTCATATCTATACCACATTTGCTCCGAAAGTGGAGCATATATATGTTAACAGTGTAAAAATGACCACACTAGAAATAGAATATATGAATATTATGGATATTCGCATTTTCAAGACTTATGTTGACAGATTTTTCATGAGAATTAATTGATTATCAGCCAATCTTTCAACCTATTTGGTAAATGCAGCAGCTGTGGGAATCGAATCCTCGGTCTCAGGTCCCGATGCGTGGACCCAGCCTCTCGGCTACCTGGGATAATTACATATATCGTCGTATTACTGGCAAAAGACGTTAAAGTGAAAAGGTGAATTTTGAAATAATCGAGTTTTAGCACAGACTCAAACATTAAAACTCGATTATTTCAAAACTCACTTTTTCACTTTAACGTCTTTTTCCAGTAATACGACGATATAGTGTGTATATTTTTATAAAATTCAATGCACTTAGTATAATAATAAATATATTTAACAAATAGTAAAAAATGTATGTAATATATATTGTAAGTACACAGTTAAACTAACTGTTCTTATTCGATTACATCTTAACCCATAAAATAATTTATTATCCAAGAGTACTTCCACTCAATTGAATTCTAGTACCATTAGTTACTACACGACATGCTAGTTGCATTGAGTATCACGTGCAGGCAGTACGAAGGCATATTACATAATTAGAAGAAATATTTATACATTAAATAACTTCACACCTCCCTAGCAGTACACGAACACTGTCCAGGCACGAAAGCTTTTACCTCGTTAATGTGTTCCCGCTCGGTGACGGCGAACTGAGCAACCGAATGAAATTCGGAAAACGCATTCCGTACGATAAGGCTAATGTGAGTTAAGTACTACGTTATCGAGGATTTTATCAGGTATACATAAATTCTTTGACCTTAGTGGAAATTGGGTGTAATGTAATATAAAAGAAATGAAATAGAGAAACTAATGTACATTATTATCACGGCGAAAGCGCTTCAAAAATCTGTTGAACAACTTAGAGTTAGCTATGAAATAAAATAATTTTATTTGGATTTGAAGTATAATATGTGACAGAAGTGAACAGTTTTTAAAAATAATACGATATTAATAGGACAGTGATTAGTTTATAATAATTCAAAAGTAGCAAGAATAGTGATTCTATAAATTTATTATAAAATATATACGAGTATACTATACATATTATGTATCTCCTTGGTAGCCGAGAGGTTAATGTGCATGCTTCAGAGCCAGAGAAAGCGGCTTTGATTTCAATAGCTGATGAATTAAAAAAAAAAATCAAAAGAGATAGGACTGAATGCCTAATGGGTCACGGTATTGGCAGATGATCAATTAACTTAAATAAAATATCAAGCGTCTTGGCGATGCGGGGGCTTATTTGTGTACTCCATTTTTGGAGTGGTTACCTTCAGAGTATCGTTGATATCGGCCGAGTAACTTTCAGTTGTGACCGACATGCTCACTTTTGAAGCGGATATGGTATAAAAAGTGTACATATAACCCCCCCAGAAGCTGTGAGTCCTGTCTATTTACTGCAGATTAAGAATTCATTTTCTACATCTGTTAAGGATTAAAAAAAAAATGAAAACGCAGGACTAGGTAGCCAATGAGTTTAGCAATTGGTTGATAATCAACTCCCGTAAAACAATGATATATGGCAAAGATTGTATAGTATAATAAAATTGTTGTGTTTATATTGTATTGTATACAAAAACTGTTAATACATAATACTTTTTTTATTTAGGAGTAGATTGATTTGATATGTACTTTTAATTTATTTTTTAAATGTGAAAAGAATTATTTATTTAATAACATATAGTATTTATAATTACAAATGCCAGTAACGTTCATAGTGGATTAGTACAGGTAATTGATCTATTTTTAATATCGATTAATATACTATTTACATGGTATGAGAGATTAGAAAAAAAGCGAGTTCTCATTAAATGTATATTTTTCCGTGTGGCATTTATTTAAGTTGCTAATTATTTTAAACTGAAACTGTAGCGACTACCTTCAATGCCGATGCTAATTATTATTTTAAAAGTCAACTATAATAATAACCTATTTTTATTTCACTAAAAATACTCCAGATTTATATCTGCAAGCACGTGTATTTACGTGCGTGTGTACGTTTTTGTATGATTTGTTACTTACATAAATAAAGATTTTCCTTTCCAAATTTTCCGTGCTCAGTTTTTACTTAAATTTTGACCTTTATAAAACATGCGAACATTAATTCACGTGTTTTTTTAAAACGTGGACTAGGAAAAAAGAAACGGAACAAAACAAATTAAGTATTACGTATACTTTGTAAAATCTAGCCCATTTTTATGTGTTACATGATATAATATAATAATTATAACATACATAATATTCACATATTACAGTAAAATTTAAAAGTAAAGTTAAATACTGAAGATAATTCCGTAAATTATAAGTATTGGTTTTGGTACATTTTACGGTTATTTTAATTTTTTTTCTTCATATTTTCTGTAAATAAATAGTCTACTTTTAAATTGTTTCAATTAGTCTATCCTAGATTATACGTTCGTATTACATAGATTTGAAGTATATGTGCTATAATATGACACTTTAGCTATACTTTGAACGTATTATATCAATGTATATATTACACATCCATTACAAAACGTTAAAATATTAATCCTCTTTGAAGCATTATAAATTTAAATATGATAAAATGAGAATGTTGTAGTTCTATTTTTTTAAATATATATAAAACATACATTTATATAAATACGCAAACAAAATGAATTTCAATAATCGTATATTGTGTTAAATAATTTTAGTTGATGGTAAAATTCGTGGTTCGTAATCATCATTTCACCTGTAAAGTTAAATATTTATTAGAAATTCAAAATGAGTAGTTGACTTACCTGCCGCCAGAGTGTAGTTGAGAGGAGGAGAATCGGAATATGTGCCATTTTCACCGGGCCAAGAAAAATTGTATTCACTGACTTCTAAGTATGTAGGACCTCGAACCCCAGCTGATAAATCGGAGGCGATTGGATTTGGAGACATTTTAGTCGGCTACTTATATGACAAATTGTTAATAACCTCAAAATTTTACATTTTATTGCTAGATATATGACAACAACGTGCAACCCCTACAAAGGCACACAATGTTTTGAGGATTGCAGGGTACAAAATCCTGCGGCACTTAACAACAATACCATTTTAACAAAAAAATCTTTGATGCATGATACAAGATTATTTATATCGAATGTATATATATACTGCAGTATTCAATTGGTAATTTATGTTATTAATAAATAAAATTCAAAAACTTTTCTTTTTTTCTAAAAATAAATGCATTTTAATCGTTTGCAAGTAGTGACATCTAACGGAAACTTATTTCAACAGTTTAATACGTACAGCACCCAATTTCTCTCGATTTTCAAATGTGGGTATTTTTGTAACTCACTTACACGAATAATATACTATCAAGAGATGTCGCTATTACATAAATATTAGATATCTCATGAGATTTTGCTTATGTTTAATTAGTATTTGGAAAGAAATAGTGATTTTCCTTTTCCATTAATATTGTTTTATACAAACGTATTTATGTTTTTATCTGAAACTATGTAAATAGCAGCTCGTGTAATTATGTAAGGATGCTAGGAATTTCTTGGTTGAAATCTTAATATTTTAATTTATATTGAAACAGAATATATCGCTCGAATGAATTAAGTAGATACTGTTGAAATATGGTAACACTGTAAAAACCTACTCCGTGAGTGTGATTTAAAAATATAGAGATTTTATATGATTTATTAGTTAATATAATTATCTATAAATCTTTCAATCTGTATACCAGCGGGATGCAATCTTTATGCCACTACGTCTCCCCGAAAAATATTGACACGTAGTAAAAAATAAAAACTTAAATCAAAAAAATTGGCGCTTCCCCTGGCAATAGTACACGCCTTCAAGATTGGAAATTGCTGATTTATACAGTAAATTTGGTAAGAGCTTAAATGTACCAAATGGAAAAATAGTAAATCAAAATTATATACTTGTAATGATTCTATGAAAAAAATAGGGCTTTGAACCGTTGTCTATTTCATGCTGGTCTTTGTTTTGGCTCAATTAAAATAAATATATCGGCTCAGTTCCGGCTTTCATTCCGGAAAAGATAACGATTTTTTTGGTTTTCGGTTCAACTCCGATTTGGTACATGACGTGACGACTAGAGGGTAACGTTTTCCAAATATTTTTTGGTCCTAAGAAACGGAAGGTTTAAAATGACGCTCTAGAGACTAGTTAGTTATAGAAAGTGGAAGAGCAAAATAATTAATAATAATTAATAATTTTCCAATTGCGGTAATGATTTTCCTCGACTTACGGTTCATTTCTGGTTAGAAATCCTGGAAAATTGTCAAAAAGCCATGACAATCCATTGTAATTTATCCACCTATATTTTTTTAAATCAAAATTAATTTTTTAGAAAATAGCTTAGCCTGGCACATTCTATATAAATATATTATACCACAACTCAATAATATCTAAGCCTTCACTAAAAAGTGTGAATTATTGCTTTACGAAAATTCGATATACAGATTTTTTTCATACGGAAGGTTTATTCAATTATCTATATATAGGAGGTATAACAAATCAAACTCTACGTGAACTATTTTAAAATCACTTTATCGTATAATATCACAGAGCTGCAAAAATATCAACTTCTTAAGCAGATATATCCAATCTTTCGAAGCACGCACCAACACTAACGGTGCGTACTCAATTTATTTTTTAGGCGGGAGTAAAAAAATGTCTCTTGCACAATTGGTTTATTCGAGGCTTACCATGCTCCATTTGAAACAGAAATTGGGTAGAGAGATTTTAACCGTGGAATGTTTTTTCGTACGTTTTGCCAGGGATATAAATATATATTTTTTTACCTGGATACTGAAAAAATCCAGGCTTAGCCGAAATAAAATTATGCGGTGCAATGTTGAAAACCGTCGACGTGCGCTGAAGATATTAATTCAATGTTTGAGAATCTGAGCTGTTTAATAATAAGCTAGAATTTTCACAGCTTGTAAAAGGTTCTTTTTTGTACGCACAAATTATTTGGCTACATGTGATTTATTATTTTATCCAGCAAACTTTTATAATACGATATAAACAGTTTAATCTTTCAACATATACATTAAATGATTAAACTCTGAAAGTTTGCTGTTATTTAATGTTTATCTGGAGCTTTCTTTCAGCTTATGATTATTATGTGACGTCTTCAACATTATGATATAGAATTCGAAAATAAACTGTCTTACTTCTTTCCAGGCTTATCAGTATTTTTTTATTTCTGTGATTAGGCCCTTTAAATAATATTCGATGGATTTTAGATGAAATGTGGTTTCATCATTATTTTAAAATAATCTTATTAATATTAGTGAACACGTTTTGATAGTTAAATTGTATTAAGTTAATACTATGCGTTTAATGAGACTTATTTTTACAACATCACAATTTGTATAAATCTATATAATTGTGTCCATATGTCACAAGAACTACCTCCAAAAAACGAACTACAGTTACATAAAATTTATTTTTATATTAATTTAACTGTCAATTTCAGGTCATATATTTAACTTTCAACATAAACTAGAGAATATGTATACTAAACACAGCCGAGTATTGAAATAAATCATTTGTAATAGCAGGATAAGTACGATTAATTAGATAATGAGTTTGAATCTACCCCAGAATAAGCAATGTAATAAAGTTGGTAAAATATAAATATTACAAAATAATAATTAGAAAAAATATTCATATACATACTTGTAGTGTGACGTCTTTTCCTCGTTAGACAGTAAATTTATGTTATGGGGTAATCCTGCAATAAGTACTCGTGGAATCTCATCTAAATTAATAACTTTGCAATTACTGTGAAACTCGAAATTATACCGGAAAACGGAAGCGAACAACATATAATAATTACAATCAATCACTTGTTCCGTTTTGTAATTTTAAGTCTGAGCAAAATGAATGTTCCGTATTGCAAACAGAAATAGCAGACGATGTTAGTGTGAAGAAACGTGTTCATAAGTATGTGACTACTTAGCACAATAGTAGAATATAAAAACCTGTAGATAAAAAGGGAAAAATATATTATTATTTATCGACTGTGGAAAGAATAAAGAACGTATGTCACGTAGAACAAATTTTACAGGAGGCACAAAAAAGTTGTTTGATGGTTTTTAGTCAAAAAATTAAATACACCTAACCTTGAAGTGCCTGATGACTAAAATTGGTATTTGATTTTTCACATTATAATATTAATTTAATAAGTTATAAAGCCAACAAAATTGTTTAGGTCGAAGCTTTATTTTCAGGTCGCATAAACCCTTTTTTCAAACATAAAATCTAAATTTAGACACTAATTCGGCATTGTCAGGTTACATCATTTTGATGGAACGTGTACTATTTAAAAAAATTAATCTAATCTAGTAGTAGTACTAGTAGTACTAATCTCCCCGGTAGTGTAGTTGGTAGCGTGCGCGCCTAGCAATCCGGGGAATGCGGGCTCG
>JAGVSQ010014981.1:0-10373 GCA_022683975.1 Rhyacophila evoluta
CCGCATTGGCATGACTACTGGCAGGATAGTCCTGCATTTAGGAATGAAAAACAGTAATCGATTTTGATGATGCGGTCTATACTGTCGTATTTTTTTTCATTGGTTTATTTATAATACTATTGCAGATTTTCCTGAAAACAGTGCAAGCTTCTGATCTTTCCGTATTGTTGAATATACCAGTAATATTGATTTTAGATAAGGGAATATGTGTACAAGCGGCCAAAAGAGATCTATTTGGTTTGTTTGTATTAAGTATTTGAATGATTAATTATGACTGGTGCAAAGCTCAATATTTATTTAATATGAAATATCGTAATTATATTTCATTTAGATCAAGCAACTATAATAGCAAAAACTTAGTTATTGCTTTAAAAATAGTCAATAAAATTGTCTAATTTGTCTAATATCATTAATTACAATACATATTAATTTCGAGCTCAAAATCTACATCCATATGAATCATTATTTGTTGTGCTAATCCTGAGTTTTCATCGCATACATTTAACAAATACCATTTGGTTCAAACTGAATCCAATTACGTGTACCAGATAGCTCACACTGAATCGTATATACATTATATTTAGTCTCTTGTCTGATCGTCAATGATAATTTTACAAGTTAAAAATAATACAGTTGACTTAGAAATAGAAGCCAATATAACATGTGTATGTTTTAAGTGATTAACGTTCAGTATTTAGGAAGATTTATTGTGACAGGCAGACACACACATATTTTTTCACACGTTTTATTTTTCATTGATATTTAATATAATAATCCAACCGGTTAAAAATAGAATTTCATCAAGTAAATCCTAATTTAATTAATATGTCTCCTTTAGGAATGATAGTATATGAAATACTTTAGAACAAATTATTTATTTATTCCAAACGAAACTATGACACAAATTGTGAAAAAAAACCTTAGAAACGACATCGAAAGCGTTACAGTGAAATTCGTTATGCGACATATTATATTATCGTGCTGTTGCACGTTCCAAAGGGGTTTTTCTTGAAAAAAAAATAATGTATACACGAAAGAGGGTGGGTTTGGTAGGCACTGGGTATCACGCTAAATTGGAACAGGTATGATTAGTGTAGGTATTTCAAGTAAAAACGTCAGACTTTCAACCGTTTCTCAAACTTATTCCAATATAATATATATTTAATATAATTAATTATTATGAAAATATAACTATGTATCTACCTATCTTTATTTCAGTAGCAATCATTGATATTACATTATCCGTTTCTCAAACATAACACATATTGATATGATTAATTATTATGAAAATTATATTAAATTTATTATATCTAATGTAGAGCTCATGGATGTACACAGTGTAAAGATATCCGCTTTGAAAGTGAAATATATCAATCTCCGCAGTCTGAAGACGTCTTGACAGTTTACTTTTCACGAGAAATTTTTGTCAGAGAATTTTTCAACCCAATGGGTATCTATTCTTGCATTTTTGGACCATAAAAAGTCCAACAGATACGGGAATCGAACCCGCATTCCCCGGATTGCTAGACGCGCACGTTGCCAATTACGCTACCGGGGAGAAAAAATATATTAAATATCGACGGTAATCAGACAGCTGCGCACCGTGCAACTGCGCACACAATGAAGTGTGCACGTCAACACAGAAATATTAATACATTTTGTACTTAATTTACGTAATTATGGTATATTTTATTTTCAATAATAAATAATTACTCATTATCAATTGAATAATTTTGAGATAATGTGTATTTTGTCGTTTCAATTTTTAATGTCTATTTGTGGGACAGTCTGATGTGTATTATTATATTTAACAAATACGAGAAGTTTTTTGCAATATCGGCTTCTTTGTGTTTGAAATAATACTAATATAATTGAAACAACACCTCAAATACTAGAGACCCGTCTAATTTAATAATCTGATTTTTCCAGGAAGACCACGAGCATATTGCATAGTTAATCTTGTCAATAAACGTGAATTATTGACACACACGACTAATCCGAAATCCGTATTCGTCGACACTTGTGTTTTTAAGTCACACGGCTAAATTGCGATAATCTGTGTTTATGCAAGTTAAATATTATTGATTCAATTTGCCTATACACCCGATTTAATATAATTCAACTTTCTTTTTTTTATAATATTTTTATTTTATCTAATTACCAAGATAACTAAACTTTTTTTCGCGTATTTTATTCAGGTATTTATTTAATACTAGCTATACCCGGCCATACATTGCTGCGGCTCAGTCTGGCTAAAAATAATTGTGCTGTTTCAACAAAAAAACGTGTTTTTGCCCGTCACAGGTGTGACATCTATATAATAGTAGATATATAAAAACACGCGCGTGATTAAATTCAACTTTATGTCAAAATTTCAAAGCTGAAGAACTTTCGGAGATTTAAGATTATGAACAAACGAACATTTATTTACATTTTTATTTATATAGATTTACTTAATTGTTCTTATAAAAAGGTGCACATAATACTCAAGAGCCCTAGTACGGTGCACAATCTAGACATTAAGACGATAATCACAGACCAAAGTAACACATTTGATTTCGATTAATTTTACATAGTGCGAACTTTATAGAAGTTTATAAGTTAATACTTCGAACATTTACATTTTTATTTATAAACAAATAAATAGATATATTAAAACTATAACGAATGCTTTAGGTCTTTTTTAACGTATGTGAAATTTATATGGTTCAGTATATATAACGTATATTTATAAAGATTATATTATAAAACCGCTAATTAGAATAACGTGAAACATTTTGAGCTTTCTTGGCGTTTTCAGCGAGTGGCCTTGGCTTGAAAAACGATAGCTTTTTCGTGTTAGCGAAAATTTACAACACGAAAATAATATTATTTATTTTTACCTATGTATATTAATTTGTGTAGATGTCGTCGATGTCGGCGTCGGTACCGTGCGGTGCGAGGACGTTAACCATTTTAAAATCATAATACACAGTCAAATGAGGTAATACATTATATATTATATTACAATCGATTATCAACTTACTTATATTACCAATACATGAACACTAAAAGCTGCCTATCATTAGACGTTTTTTTACCAAAGCTTTCGTGCAAAAAGGAAATATACGTCTAAATTATATTTTTTTATTACCATGTTCGTTTCGAAATTGGAGCATATGGATATACATAATGTGTAGTTATCCGCTCCGAAAGTGGAGTATATGGATCTCCGCAGTGTGAAAACACGACTTGAAAAATTATTTTTCACAAGAATTAATTGCCACACAATTGCTTAATGTAATTCTGTCCGGCATTTTCGGATTTGAAAACCCGGCAGATGTGGCAATCGAACATTTATTCCCGGATGTGAAACACGAACGTTGAGCTTTCGACTACGTTGTAGATATAATCATACTATACGTACATAAATAGTGCTCTCTTTGGGTCTGGAGATTGTGAGCGTGATTCTCACAGCTGCTGGATTAAAAACATCCATAGACCCAGGACTGCTTGCTGTAAGGGTTGATTTTATTTTAGAATGTGAGCATAAGTCTTGACAGTCCATAAGATCTATATACTCCATTTATGGACAATTTATCTTTACACTGCTTGTATATGCTCCACTTACCATTATATATGGCAAAGAAGAAGAAAAATATTTTATAAATATAACTAGAACCGGACAGACAACAAATAGTCTTAGTATTTTGAAAATTTACTGTTACTTTTTTTTGTTAATAATCCTTTTAACGCGGCTAACATCATATTATATGACATTCAAATAAATCGAGTTTGAGGTGCGTTGAACGTCTATAGATGACCAATATTTAATTTCGTGTTTTCAATCAAGCAAAAATAAACTAAGTCCAGATAATATATGCGTTAAAAATATAAAAATATCACAAATATTAATAATAAACGACCAATATGTAAAATATCAAATGAATTATAATTTTTATTATATAACTATAAAGTTATCTCTCGAGTCGGTCATTCGAATACTGGACGCATGGATGATTTTATTTATTTCCTTTAGCATTGATACCGGACAAGGCTAGCAAAATAATACAAACAAATTTAATTATTCAAGTTTTTTTCATACAGTATCTTAGCGTGACTTTCATTCGATTTTTCATTACAAGAATAAGATTTATTTTTTCATTTATATAAAACACTAATAAATTCGTATTTTAACAACTCTTAATTGATAAATATGTGCTATTTTTTATGGTTATCACTGAGTTAACAGAATCTCACAAAATTATTCAAATTCAAATGTCACCGCACCAGTGGTCAATTAACGATAAAATCTTTCGCCGTGAAAGGGATAAAACACTCTAGCAATATCCATATAAACAGGAGAAATATGTAGATATATCTTTTACTTGTATATGCTTTACATTTGTGTACGTGTCTAAAGTGATATCGCTAAGAGGTTATTTAATAAAATATACGAAAAAGTATAATGTATTAAGTATTTGTATTTAAAGCTCTTGATTGCTTTATTAAAAGGATATAGTATACATTTAATTTAGAGGTTATTGTCATCATACTGTTCCATTTAAAGTTGACGTTATTGATAATCCAATATATCTTTCGACGAATTCCTCCCTATGGTTGATTGATGATATATGATGAAGATATTGACAGCTTGATTTGCTCCTCGCATGCTATACGATGATTAATAAGCGGTAATTTTACCCTAGTTGGATTTTTCAACCCCAGCCTGTATGAGTAATTGTGATCTATATGATAAACCCAAACATGTCCATTTTTTGTGACTAAAATATATTTTGTTACATAATTCTGTTTTTATTAGAAGGAAGACATAAATTTAATACATAACGATGGCTTGAAGTGCAAATTTGGTAAGCCACTTTTGAAATCAGTATCAGATTGGTTAATAAAAAACACAGTTTTAGTCTTCACGCACTTTAAGGATGTGTCTATTTAATATTTCGACTTTGGTTAAAAAAAAATACCCTTTATTAAATAAACGCACGTGTGCCACATGTAAAATATGTTCTCTGTGGACTTAGTCTTTTTGGTTTTTCACTGGAATGGACTATATGAAGCCAGAAAATATTAACTACGGATTTTAAATTATAAAACTTATATCCATCAACTAAAAACTTTCCAGTTGGCTGTAAAACCGGAAAACTGTTTAACCGAAATTATCCACCAGTCAATAAATACTGAAGTAAGTAGGTCTCCACTAGGGATTGCAATACGGCAGATTTCCAAATTCGGGATTTAAGGGACTACAGATTTAAAAATCCCGCTATTAAAAAAATATTAATAAATATTTGTATAATACACAAATTATTCCACATATTGCAACACATATACACTATTGCATTAATTTAACAAGATAGCATATTTTAAGCCAAGAATTTCATTTACATGTACTTTATAAATGAAATCATGTTCAAACGTTCTGACTCAAAAATTCATGAACTTGAAAAAATGTGTAGAGATTTGTTCTCTCCGTTTGCAAAAAATGTTCAGCTTCACTTTTTTATCATATATGCAATAATGGTACTCGAAACAACCAAAATTAACGAATAAAATAAAAATAATACATAAACAAAGTGAACCTAATGTTATATCCATTAAGGTTATTTAGCAATTATTTGGTAAGTATTTTTTAATTTTTCCATAAAAAATTGCATCATCAAATTTTTTTATTTACTATTATCATATTCTACAATTTTTGAAAAATAAAAGACCTACCTATGTTATTAAAAAAAATCGATCCTGAAATCTAGATTATATCACAACGATAATAATAATGAAATAAATATAATAAAATAGAGTATCTACTTATGGCTTCTATTATAATAATATTACTCAATTTGATATAAACGCTGATTTTTTGTATTAATATGATATATGAGACGCATGTTGCTTCATTAGTTTGGACAAACGCCAATTCTCATGAAAATAAATCTATCAAAGTTTGTATATTATGAATTCATTTTTGGATCAAACATAGGTAACAAGTATGGCGTAGTTTATGATAATAATCATACACTGATAAGTTTCAGATTCAATTCTAATATAATTAATCCCGGATGTTCGAAATGATCAATTGAGGATAATACCGGAATTGAAGGCCCTAGTATATACTAGATAAAAATCGATTCAATATTTACAAAGCACTGTGCAGTCAACAGAGAGAAAAACACTCGCCAAGCACATCCGCTTATACAAAAAAAAATGTGACAGTAAATTACTGTCATTAAGTGAAAGGAAATGACAGGCAACAAATTTCATATTTTATTTTGTTCGGACTAAAAATAACAATGTGTTGAACAAATTTTTCCCGGTACACAAAAAAAATATTTTCGTATATATGAACGTTTTTTAAATAATTAAATTACGTACATTTTTAAAACATGTAGGGTCAACGAATGGTGACACTAATGTCAGACACAACAAGGACTGCAAATATTGTCTTTGACGGAAAATCTTTGGCTTTCTGATTTACAAAGAAATAGGTAAATTTTCCATAAAATATATATTTTTTAATTGACAATAGAGTTTCGATCAATATTTCGAGACATATTGAAGTGGTCGTCGAAGTTTTTATTTAATCTATCGACTGTAGATGAGAAAAAGGACGTAACCCACGGAGAACAAATTTTACAGGAGGCACAAAAACGACTTTTTAATAATTTTGGTTCGAAGTCAAAATATTAATAAATATACATATTATTGAAGTCCATGAAGACTAATACTGGTACTTAGCGGATCTGATACTAATTAAATAAGTTATTTAAGAAAAATCAATAAAATCGATATGGTAGAAGCCTTTTTCCTGTTGACGAATTTCACAAGCCTTCCTTATTTCAAACTTAAAAGCTTAATTTACTTACTAATAGGGCATAAACAGCCAACATCATTTGATAGAATGTGTGGTAAGCTGTATGTAAACATTGTGATTATCAAAAAGTGCTATTTTGAAAAAAACTTAGGGTTACATCCTTTTTTATTTCTACAGTCGTATACTATTTTGAGTATTATCTTTATCGTATTTTGCTATCAATTATTATCAGTGAAAACGTGTTATCAAAGATAAAATAATTTATAAGCAGTTTTGCACTATTATGATAAAGGTATTTTTTATATATATATAACTTCATCGATAAGACTATATATATTATGTATGCGAACTATATTTTCTCTATACATTAGAAGTATATTTATGAAGAAAAAATATATTAAATAAAAAAAAACGTACAGTAGAACCTCGATTATCCGCACCAATTGGGCACACGGATAGCGCGCCTCATGGAGCCTTTTTTTTGAAATAACACCTATAATAAATATACACAGAATATACAGTTGAAGTATTTAAAAATTATTTCGATGTCAAAAATGATTAAGTGGTTATGTTAATTACTCCTTACGATTCTAGAATTTAGAGAAATATCAGTGTATTCAAAAGTATTTTTTTTTGTAAAGGTATATAATCAATTATAGTTATAAATCACGAATAATTTAAAAACAACAACTTCGTAACAAAAAGTGTATAAAAACTCCATTAAATCCGTATAATTTATCGTAATAATATGTGTTTTCAATGAGCGATATGGTAATATTTTCATCAGGTGTATTGGGTGATTTCTTATCACTGTATCAATTGATGTTACATATAAGAAACTAATACATAACTATTATAAATACTTTGTATGTATTGAACCAATGATTTTCTTACATTACTCAAATAATATAATATATCAGAAATGAATAAAATGACACTGCCAAGGACTGGCGTTATTTTTATTGTGGCCATTTCTCCAAGTGGAGCATACGGACATTCCGTTTACTTTAGAAAAGTAATAATAATAAAATAACTTCATATTATAATAATAGCTCTCTTTAGCACAAAAATGAAGAAATATACCAGCCATATTTGAAATGAGTTATTTAGTATTGAGGGACTATTTTTACTAAGTTCTCAAGTTACTAAGAAGAGTAAACAGGTGTTTTATTTCCCTAATATGATGTTAATTTAATAAGTTACTTAAGAAAACGATATGAAATTGATGTGGTGGAACTCCTTTTCCCTGGTCGCAAATTTGACAGGACATTCTTTTTTCAAACGTAAAAGCTAATTTCAGACACTATTCCGGCATTTGCATCATACATCATTTTGACAGAACATGTATAAAGTTTAATTTAAAAAACTGAAGTTTACGTCCTTTTTTCTTTCCACAGTCGATATGCTTCAGTTTTAGAGCCGTTTAGAAAATGTTTACTTCAAAAATAAATTATATTCATCCTCTTATACCATTTTCGCTTCCAAATTGGAGCATATGAATCTACACAGTGTGAAGATATCCACTCCAAAAGTGGAGCACATTGATCTCTACAATGTGAAGACGTCTTGACAGTTTATTTTTCACGAGAATTGACAGACAAATACTCCACCTAACGGGCATTCAGTTCTGCATTTTTTGAATTTTTTAAATCCAGCAGATGTGGAATCGAACCCGCATTCCCTGGATTGCTAGGCACGCACGCTACCAACTACGCTACCGGGGAGACAAATTATAGGGTTGCGGAAAAGTGAAGATTTATCTTGGGGTTTTTTACGAGAAATCCTCGTCATTTGAGTCAACCCAAAAAGCACCTAGTCCTATATTATATCTGAATTGAAGAAATTCTTAGTAACTTTTAGATTCGATCCCGTAGGCTCCAGTGCTTAATGCTTTTATTACTTAGTCTATAAAATTACAACAATTCGTAGTATTGCCTCATTAGTAAAGCAATGCTCTGCTGTCAAAATACCGGATGTTTTCGTGAGTCAGATGCGTAATCATTATCAAAGCAACGTTCCGGTTTTCCGTGTAACGAGGATTCAATGACTAAATCGAGTAACGACTTTTGTACCGGATGCACTCGGCAAGTCGCAGAATATTCCAAAGTTTGAGATACTTAGCTCGTTCGTTAACCACACACCGTAACATTGTATGCGCTATAAACGTGGTTATTATTATAATATATTATTCTATACCATTATAATTTGTATCTCTTTTGATTTTATGTTACCATAATCATTCAGTAATAACTAAACAATAAGTCTTACTATGCAATTCATTAGTATATTACTACTAAATTTATAAACATTGTACAACGATCATAAATAAAATAATGTACAATGATTACTACGAAGAAAAGACACCTCCTCAAACATGTAACACACTCATAAAAAATTTAGAACTTAGTTTATTTCGAACTCTAGTCACGTTACTTCTTCGCATATAGAATACTGTTTTACTGTTTTCAGTAGTAATCTCAACGGTCCTCTTCCGCTAACCTAACCTGACAAGACCTAAGAAAACTTACCTAACCTATTTTCTTCTATTTTCCCTGAGGAGTGTCTCTATAAAGCATGTAATAAACTTATTCTAAATAACTTACTAAATAGAGCGTATTTTAAGCACCAATCAAGTTACTTCTTTGGATATAAATTTTGCTTCACTGTTTCAAGTATTCACCCAAACGGTTATTGTCCACTAACTAACCTATCGTAACAAATTAATCATACCTAACCTCTTCTATTTTCCCTGAGGAGTGTTCATATGGATCATGGAAACACCTTTTCTACATAGAATAAATTTTCAACAGCCACGTTACTCATTCGAATATAAATGTTATTCCACTAGTTAAAGTATTCACTCACCTACTAAATAGCCTAACCTAACAAAATATTAATTCCCTCGATTATTTCTCTTCAGAAGTGTTCCCATGGACCATTTTTATATATTAATTAAATAAATTCTACAATAGAAGTCGAACCAATACAGTTTCCCAACAAATATTTATAGCCAGAAAATTTAACAACTTATCTATAATCAAATATCAGAGATATTAAAGCCACTAACGACCATATCCGTCTAGACCAGGACTGGCAAACCCTCGGCCCATGGCGTCCTTTTGTGTGGACCACGATCATAATCTCCTTCACGTTATACATAATAATTAATAGATAAAGGCCATACAATGACTTTTAACCGTTTTAAGCATCTTTGTGAATAAATTAAGCTTTATTGTCGTAAAAATATATTTTGTTGTTGGTTGACTACATGATTTATTTTCATATTTATAATAGTTTTGTAGTATGGGTTTTTTTCAGATTTAAACTGAAAAAATTTTGTATCCGTCTGCATTAAAAATTCAAATAAATCACGCATAAGTACTAATTTCATTGTAAAGCCAGACCAAACATATCGAAAAAAGCTTCAAACTATTCTTATTTATGTGCAGCCCATGGATAATTTTAGGACGTCAATACACCCCGTGGGGCAATTTGAGTTGGCCAGAGCTGGTCTAGACTCTAATGCACCATTAACGTATGTATGTAATATATACATATATATATT
>JAGVSQ010014982.1:0-10372 GCA_022683975.1 Rhyacophila evoluta
TTCATAAATGGCTTTTGGATTGTATGGGGGTCGCGGATCACATGGATTTTATAAAGAATGGGTCGCCACCCGAAAAAGGTTGGGAAACCGTGTTCTATAGCGTGACCGTAAAAAGGTTACCATTTAAATAAGTAATTATTACTCGTTCAGAAAATATACTTAATTTTAAATAAATTGCACTTTTATCATATTTTTAACATGCGTCAATATTTATGGTAATATAGTAAAAATATGCCAAAAACTTTCAATAATACTTCAATACACTATGGTAACGTTACAAACTTGGGTAAGCTCCGTATTTTTAAGGAAAAATTCTTCAGTTTTCTCTTCCGTCTAAATACATTAATTTCTAGGGTAATGAACTATTGGATCCTTTTTTATTCCGTCCAAAGATTTAATTATAGAGTAATTATGTCTTTGTGTGAGAGCTATGAGAATAAAACAAAATAATAAATGAATAATAATTCATAATATATATTGTTGTAAGCTGTATATCTACGTGATATATAGTAAGGTTTATTTCAAGGGGCATACTCTGCAAGGGAAGCGGATGTATCAAAGAGGAATTCTGAATAAGTAAAGCATTCAGTATCACCCCATAAGTGTACTTTATCCGTACAATAATAAAATAAACGAAACCTATTTGCTAAACTGTTATTTCAGGCTGTATAGAGCTCGTCTATGAAGCCTCCCCGCGGAGTGTTCTTGATCTCACGGCACAGGTACACGCATATTGTATATGTGAATATTTATTTTTTTATTTAAAACTCTCCTCAATTTGCATTTCAATTTGTGAGAAGTAAGGGAAATAATAAGACGGGATGCCGTCGACGGCGAAGAAAAAAACCAGGCGATCGGGCATATATAATATTATATATATACCACAATAGAAGAGAATTCATAAAGATTCGTCAAAATATCATTTAATCAGATCAAAGTATTATAAGACCGAGATTATTTTAATCAACTCTACTGAAAATATTCATCATATTAATCTTCACAATTTAAATATATATATTTAACTACGTGTAATAATTAATCAAAATTTCTGTGCCTTACTAAAATAACAATATTTTTGATGTGTTTCCATACCAAAATACAAGATGTAGATATGTTAAGTCTACATCAATTGTTTGACATTATGTAACACATGTTCTCCTCTCCACAACTCATTATGCGGGCGTATTCCATGGCGTAAAGAACGTGCCAGGAGTGTCCCAGGAAAAGCTTCTCAAGACCTAGGTTGGCGTACACTAGAGTGTGCGTCATTCCTATTCTAACTAATTATACCGTGTTCATATCTAGCCTTGCCGAGGGGTGACCTTCTCGTTCGCCTTAAGATTTGGCAATTATTTTAAATGCTCTATGTATATTTGAATTATTATTGTATATTTTTATACATTTCTTCTGCAGGACATTTATATTAAGTACTATAAAGATTTATCATGACGGATTACTACTTACGAAGAATGGTATTTACTTTGTCACTCAGTATGCAAATGTACCATCAAAATACACAATTAAGACATGTTGATGTCGCATGCAGCCTCGCGAATCCAAATAATAGAATGTTTCTGTAATAATAACGAGATTAACGTGAATTTATAATTTATAATATTCTCACCACGTGAAATAAATACAAACTAAATAACATTAGGTTACCATGAAATTTTCATGATATATAGAAAACAATAATCAATAATCTCAATGAGATAGAACACGATTGTGGTGAATACGATTTTAGATATATCTTTTTCATATTTATCAAGTTCACAGTCATGAGAATACTAAAAATTATGAACACTAATACCAATAATAATATTGTTATTGATTATTATAATTTCTAGAAAGCTGTAAAGTGCTTATTTGAAGTAAACTACAAATTTTATCTTGATAACTAGTCTTGAAATTAACTCATTATAGGTATGCAGTCATATAAATTCTAACACGATCAATTCTTAGTATCATAAATAAGGTTATATAAAAGCTATTATAATAAGTTATGCAATATATACTAGCTTCATTACCCGGTGTTGCAAATTTATTTCAATATTTGTTGACCATCGGCTATGTTTTTTTGTTAAAATAAGTAACAAAATTGATCTAGAAATAGCATGTGCACGTTGCTATTATAATATACGATAAGTTTTGTTTTTTATTCTAAATATAATACATTTGAGTTATATTCTGTAAAAGAACGCGTTTATTTCGAATTGTTGCGGATGAAATATCCCACCTGAGAGTAAGAACGGCCTTTATGTGAAGAAAAACATAATAAGGCTTTATAAGTTACCTCTCTTGCTGGTTGGGTTTTTGGATTACCTCCACAGAAATACGTTTCGTACAAGAATTTTAGTATCCCTATGTGTATCCGAAGACCACTGTGAATTATATTTATATAATAAAGAAATTAAATTAAGGGAAAACATTGCCTTGCGAGAAAGCGTTTTTTATTGTTCAATTTAACAATAGATTATTGAGTAATCGTAATTTCATTTAGAATACTTTGAAAGAACATTTTTCTCATAAGTAAAAAAAACATTATTGTGAAACAAAATTGCTTTCGAGGCGGTTATTAATATTAAAAGATTTTGTATGATTATTTAAATATTATTTTTTTATTATTAATCACGATAAAAATAGTTTTTTTTTCCATAAGATACCATAATTGCAAAAATAAAAATGTTTACTATTATTTTACCATTTATTAATTTAAGCATTTGATTACAAACCACTTAGTGAAGCTGCGTCGACTAAGCTCAGCCATATATTGCGGATGCCTAAACATAAACCTTAACCTAACCTATCTATTCCTCAAAGCGACTGGTTTTAAACATCCTGGAAGGCCACAAAATACTATTTATGCAACGTATTTGTCGGTGTTATGGAATGCAGGAACGATCTGGAAGGGCGTAAGAATACTGACGAAAGTCTGTAATCTGGTACCCATATGCTTCACTTATGGATATGGAAAGATTAAGAAGATTTATTCAAAAAATAATAAGCGGATCATATTTATTGTAGAACGTTTTTACTAAAATAGTGTGCGATTGAAATAGCTATCAACAAAAGTAATTAGATGAATGAAGTTTGTTTTAATATTTAATCATTGGAGAATGAAATTCGACTTAAAATAAGAATTGGAAGAATATAGTTTAATAATAATTTATTCAATATTATAAAAAGACTGTATGGTTCATCTAATGTATTAAAAGGAAAAAATGAGTATTTATATAAAAGTAAGAAACCATTGAGACTTTATCAGATAATTTAAATTATTTTTGCTGAATTCGGAAGAGTTTTAACGTATACCAAAAGATGTCCATATATGAACACTAATACCAATAATAATATTGTTATTGATTATTATAATTTCTAGAAAGCTGTAAAGTGCTTATTTGAAGTAAACTACAAATTTTATCTTGATAACTAGTCTTGAAATTAACTCATTATAGGTATGCAGTCATATAAATTCTAACACGATCAATTCTTAGTATCATAAATAAGGTTATATAAAAGCTATTATAATAAGTTATGCAATATATACTAGCTTCATTACCCGGTGTTGCAAATTTATTTCAATATTTGTTGACCATCGGCTATGTTTTTTTGTTAAAATAAGTAACAAAATTGATCTAGAAATAGCATGTGCACGTTGCTATTATAATATACGATAAGTTTTGTTTTTTATTCTAAATATAATACATTTGAGTTATATTCTGTAAAAGAACGCGTTTATTTCGAATTGTTGCGGATGAAATATCCCACCTGAGAGTAAGAACGGCCTTTATGTGAAGAAAAACATAATAAGGCTTTATAAGTTACCTCTCTTGCTGGTTGGGTTTTTGGATTACCTCCACAGAAATACGTTTCGTACAAGAATTTTAGTATCCCTATGTGTATCCGAAGACCACTGTGAATTATATTTATATAATAAAGAAATTAAATTAAGGGAAAACATTGCCTTGCGAGAAAGCGTTTTTTATTGTTCAATTTAACAATAGATTATTGAGTAATCGTAATTTCATTTAGAATACTTTGAAAGAACATTTTTCTCATAAGTAAAAAAAACATTATTGTGAAACAAAATTGCTTTCGAGGCGGTTATTAATATTAAAAGATTTTGTATGATTATTTAAATATTATTTTTTTATTATTAATCACGATAAAAATAGTTTTTTTTTCCATAAGATACCATAATTGCAAAAATAAAAATGTTTACTATTATTTTACCATTTATTAATTTAAGCATTTGATTACAAACCACTTAGTGAAGCTGCGTCGACTAAGCTCAGCCATATATTGCGGATGCCTAAACATAAACCTTAACCTAACCTATCTATTCCTCAAAGCGACTGGTTTTAAACATCCTGGAAGGCCACAAAATACTATTTATGCAACGTATTTGTCGGTGTTATGGAATGCAGGAACGATCTGGAAGGGCGTAAGAATACTGACGAAAGTCTGTAATCTGGTACCCATATGCTTCACTTATGGATATGGAAAGATTAAGAAGATTTATTCAAAAAATAATAAGCGGATCATATTTATTGTAGAACGTTTTTACTAAAATAGTGTGCGATTGAAATAGCTATCAACAAAAGTAATTAGATGAATGAAGTTTGTTTTAATATTTAATCATTGGAGAATGAAATTCGACTTAAAATAAGAATTGGAAGAATATAGTTTAATAATAATTTATTCAATATTATAAAAAGACTGTATGGTTCATCTAATGTATTAAAAGGAAAAAATGAGTATTTATATAAAAGTAAGAAACCATTGAGACTTTATCAGATAATTTAAATTATTTTTGCTGAATTCGGAAGAGTTTTAACGTATACCAAAAGATGTCCATATATTCAACATTCATCAAATAAGTGGAAGTAAAAAAAATTAAAATTTATGAGCTGAAAATGCTGAAAATAATACGAAAAAAAATGAAAAATTATACAACTGAAACGGCGACGTCCAGACGAAAATGGCGGAAAATTTTTCGCGGCAACTTTGTCTTCCGCTGCCTGGAGAAGTTTTTGCTTAAGCGAATTCAATTCTCGGCCAACTCCGAAAATGGTAATTTAAATTTGATCCTCCAAATTAACAAAAAGTTTATTTATACACTGGCGCCCTCTATGTTTGCTCAAATGAAAATATACTCTTCTGCTTTTTGTCTTTCTGTCGAGTTGAATTGTTATTCGTTTACATAAATAATATTATTTTGTCTATGATTAATATTTACTTTCAAGTTCATAGACAAATAATACGAAACTTTAAGTATAAATAAATGAGCAGCATTATAATACAGCTTATCGTAATTAATTGTGAATCATTTGTCGCTAGAGGTGGAGATTATATGGAAGTCCTATCTGGGGGATAATTGTTCCCAGAAACAGGAACATTAAAAATAATTTAAGTTCAAATGATTCTGAGAAATCCCGGGAACATTATTGAAAATGGAAAAGTAAAAATAAAACGGAAAAACACGAAAAGGCAGTATAAGAAGTATGGTTGTTTTCCTTTTTTTCTAACGAAATAATCGAAAATTTCCCGAGAAGCTGTATTTAAATTGGTTACAGTCAATACTCAACGAAAGCTTAAGTATATTTTATTCAATATAACAAATAACCGCTTATGTATATGAATGTAAATAATGTACTTTCTAACTATATAAATTATGTAATTCTGTATGTTAAAATGTATCAATTGCTTAGCCGAAATAAACCTTTTATTAAATTTCAGCTGGCTTTATCAAAAAAAAAAAAATAGTCTTGTTTTGAAATAAATTTATGGTAAAATATTTTCTAGTTTGCGTCGCGTAGTAGTGTAGTTGGTAGCGTGTGTACCACGGGTTCAATTCTCCATCTATCGTATTTTAAAAATCCGAAAATGCAGGACTGGATGCCTATTGGGTTGAGTAATTGTCTGACAAACAATTCTTGTGAAAAATATTCTGTCAAAACGTCTTCACATTGCGGAAATCCATATATTTCTCTTGGATATCTTCACACTGTGTAGATCTGTATGCTCCACGTTGGGAGGGAGCATGGTGTATAAAAAAAGATGAATAAAATATTTTTGAATTAGTAGAAATAAATTTGAATATACTCGGGAAAAAGTTAAATTATAATGCTTAGTAACTAGCGATAAGAAATCTTTATATTTATTTAAAGAAATGTTTATTTTATGGGTAGATCTTTGTGATTTTATCTTACAACAAGTTTTGGCATGACTGCGTATTTATACAACAAAACCCTGCCAAAAGTTCAGCAGTTCGTGATTAACTTAGTCATAATCCACTTTTAATTAGGAGGTTTGTTTCGAATTGATTGATGGAGTAGCTAATATAATTACTAGCAAGTCGACAGTGAAGTAATTAAAACATATTCATTGTGATTCGATAATAGGACAAAAAAGTTTGCCGTGTTAAAGTTTTACGTCATTTATCACGTTGATGTTACATATCAAGTTAAAAATTACTAAGCTTAAATTAATTTGAGATTAATTTAATGACAGACAGTTCAGTTGGCATACGTTAACTCGCGGATCATATTAATCTTGACGGAAGGAACATTTCCGTAACTTTACAATCACGTATTTATAGTTGCATATCGCATATGTATATTAATTGAGTGAATATCTTTTTTTAGGTAAAAAATGGTTAAGGTATCTATTAATATGTGTGTCAAATTACTTGGACTGTATAAAAAAAAATGTTTTCAATAATATTACTACATGTTATATAAATGGCATAATCCTTTACGTTCTAGAATCAAACATATCGTCGCCAATATTACAGGAACACGTATCTTGATTTTTTTACTTTTAAAGCATTTAATTTTAAAGATGAAGTATTGTCAGGGTTGCATATAAAATTAGATTTTATCTTGATAAGCTTAAATGTATACTGCAGAGGAATTGACCGAAAAGTTTCCATTATAATTGTATTGGGAATGAATTTTAAATCACTTAATATTCAGTCATATTAGTTTACATAACGCATTGAACGAATTTTAAATAAGCTTTTAAAAATTCACAATAAAATAGAAAATAAAGAAGTGCTTTCGTTAATTATTATAGTCGTTGCCGTTATCGTTGTCATAATTTCGTCGTAAGAGTCGCAGAGTCGTAAGTTTTATCCTGCGATAAAATAAGTTGCATAATAAATTGCAACTTACCGGTTCAGCATCGCAGACCTCGAGATCTGGAATAGGATCATCGGTGCAGAGGTAATCTGGGGGTTGACGAATCGGAGGTCTTGGAGGTGGCGGAAGAAGAAACTCGGGCGGAGGACCGAGGCAGTCGCAGTCCACCCTCTCCATCTCCACCCGCATACTAGGAGGATCTCGTCCACTGAAAGAATATATAATATATGAGTGATGAGCTGGAAAAAACCGTAGACACACCAATGTTCACAAATGTCCATAAACAAGAAAAAAATACTCAAACTGTTACATCAAGTTATTTATTTTAATTTTAATATCACGTAAGATAGCGAGTGTGATGATTTCTTTGTATGTTCGCTTGACTAATAGAGGGTTTGTTTGAGTTCATCAAACTTTAGTGTATGGATTTTATCATTTACTCAATATTATAATCTCTTCTTTAAAAAAGTAAATCGCATTTTGCTATTAAAATTCCAAGACACACCTGATTGAAACTGAACGTAATGATGGAACGGGTGGACGATGGATAAAATTAGCAATCATACTTCCATATTCACGATAGATATCACGAACATCTGTTAAAACCTCAATATAAAGCTATGTCGAGCTTTTTATGTTATACTTTCTACTTATTAAATATCATGATAATGGCTAATAAATTATAATTATAAAAAATGGGTGTATTTATTTAAATTAAATTAATTCTAATTATATAAATAAGGCTTTTTAATAATAAAAAAGACAGCTTAAATATAGCAATAGATCATAATTATTTCATTAAATTTTACCCGCATTGTATTTTATAATGCAATGAGTTTGCAAGCGAAGTTTGTTTTTAGATTAAATAAGCGAGGAAATTCAACGTGGTGGGCGAAAATCCGATTTATTACCTGAGATTGCACATTGTTAGTCTGAATAAACGCCGTTAATTATATGAAAGCTGAAGGATTAAGAATCCTGTTTACAATATCATAAAGACTTCATTATTTCTCATACATCAAGAGAAGTGAATCACTTTTGCAGGTGGGCGTTTTCGTAAATACTGCATTGTTAGTGCACATGTAGTTTTGTTAAATTCATTACACAAGATGTTAAATGAATAAATGTGAGAATGCAACTCATACGCCAGTTAAATTTGTCGAGTCTGCTGGGCCGATCAGGCGTTACCAATTTTGATTTCTATAAGGGAAACTTAAATGTACTTACAATCTTATAGGAAGTAAGTATGATGGCTATCGACTCAATGATACTTATCAGATACCAAAGAATAATAGTCGCAGTAGGAATAATATAATATAAGCTTTGGTATACGCCAAGCCCGATTTTGTAGATCATTAGGCCGGCGCTATGATCGATGCGACGGCAGCAGAGTGAGGGCAGCAGATCATCGGCAATAGAGATGAAAAATAGCTATATATAAGTGAGTGAGTAAGTGTGCAACTTGTTGTTACGACAGCTTGTTTCAGAACTTTTTCACTTACTCACTCACCTATGTATAGCTATTTTGCATCTCTGTTGCCGACGCTCTGCTGGCTTCGCTCTACTATCGCACCGTCGGACTAAGTCTTTGAAAGTGCTTTATGTTGAGGAGATTCGTGTAAAGATGTAGCAGATTGTAGAGTACGGGAAGAGAAAGAGAGATATTGCGAAATTCGAAGCTCTGCAAGGATGATAAAATTAAAAAAAAAATGTTATATAAAATAATCAAAGTGGGTAAGTAAATTAGCGTAAGTTTTTTATCATTGAAATGAGAGATTAAAATTTACAAGTCTACTTGTAACATTTTTACAGCTATGAATCTACGTACATCGGGAATGGAAAATGCAGCCATTGCACTAATGTCCAAATGCAATACGAACGAATTCTACTTATACACGGACCTGGTACTGGAAAGTTATTTATGCTAATGTTATATTACCTAAGATTTATTTAAGTTTGTAATTTATTATCAAAATATTTAATAGATTTAATTTTGAATTCACGAAAAGAAAGTATTCATTACTGGATTTAATGTATATATATTAAGTAGTGCGGAATAGTACCTGTTGTGCTGGACGGTATGGTCGCCTTCTGAATGGTCACTATCTTGAGGATATAGTAATCTAGCAGATGATGGCTGTTTCAGTTCTGCCTCCTGAAGATCCATACGGGAGTACCGTAGTACTACTGAAACAAAAAAAAGATTTTATTCATATTTGTTTATAAATATTAAACAAACCTCAAGAAATCACGTTCATGTTAAATTTATGAGTTATTATGTAAAACCAAAACCGTCTTTTAAAAACTGATTGATTAGAAAGATAGTTAAAAAAATATTTGGCATACCATGTGAGATATTTATTAATTACATTAAGGAGTTTCGCTGTAAAAACTGATTTATATTGTAAATTAGATATTTGAAAATTGAATAAGATATGCTATATTCTATGGAGTAGTGATTTACCAGCAATAATGACAAAATGATATAAACAGTTTTAAAATTTAAAAGTAAATTTAAGTGTTGGTAATATATACTAGACTCTAGAGTAAGTATTGTCAGTTATATTGTAAGTATCGGCAATGTATTCGATAAGAAGTAAAATAGAGAGAACTATACAATTTGACTGAATAATCCTAGGTATAACTCAAAATTATATTGATCTGATGGTATAACTATTAATTTTATGTTAAACGGGGTAGTAATATTTATTTTATATCATACACACAGCTTACGTTGATTAAAAAAGAACTTCTCGCAAAATGCTTCTACTCCGGATGGTATGTGAAAAATACATTATGGATTAGTTTAATAGATTCCGAAATAGCGATTTAGTTTATTTATAGCTGAAAACATCTGCTAACATCGATTTGAAGAAATAAAACAGCTATCGATGAAACTTTGAATATTTAAAATAGCGTCGAGCAATTTGCATTTTAGTGTAGTATTTTTAACAGAATTTAAAAAATGAGGCAGTTAAAATTGGCCAAACACGTGGCAAACATTATAATACCACAGCTTTTAAGCTCTCTCGGTGACTAAGTATAAACATAACTAAATTATTCTATTTCGTTATTAATTGGAATATTACTTTATAGTTTATTGTATGGTTGAAATTTAATATTATATTATATGGTATCGAATCTGAACTTTCATTTTACACGAATTATCAATTTACGTATCTAATATATAAAAGTCAAAATATGTATGTTCGTTCGTTCGTTCGTTTGTC
>JAGVSQ010014983.1:0-10372 GCA_022683975.1 Rhyacophila evoluta
AATTTAGAATTTAAAATCAATTTCCATAAAGCACCATCAGTCAAAAATATTAATTCCTTATTATTTGTTATGTTATCAGCATGTGAAGTTAAAAAAATAGTGAAATGACTTGCTGTCTTTAAAATCGAATAATTATTACGAACAGGTTTACAATTTTAATGTTTGATTTAAAAATAAATTAATACAGAATCATCTCTTGCAGATTTGCAAATGTTGCGGGCATGTATGTGTTTGTGGTTTATAATATATATGATGAAGTATAAATATATTTTAGTTTTTATACATTTTCATCACTGTTTTATTGTTCTACGGCTTTTTAATGTCTTCCTGTAAATCTAGATGACATCATTGTCTTATGGATATTACCAGCACCCACGGTAGGGGGGAGTGATGCTACCTTCTTTGAGAATCACTGATCAGGTAAAAAAAACTGAATGATTTGAGAATATCACATACAGCTATCGGCTGAATAGAAAGCACTGAGTTTTCAAGTCTCTGTGAGCTTAGAACTAAGTGAACGCGGCTGTTAAAGGATGCCAAGATCTTTTACTAAATGCTACATCGAGGCTAAGAATACCAAGAAAAAGTTTTTATGCCACTTTAAAAAAAGGTATGAAAATATGGAAAAGTTTCTTGAAATCCCAAACGTATGCTTAAATAAATTAAGTCGAAAATTTTGAAACATTTGCAGTTAGGAAACTTAAAGAAAGGAAAAAAACTTTTACTCGCAGGAAAATGTACAGCATAAAATCTTTGTTTTAAACTTTAAAGCAAACTTTGAAATAAATGAGTGATTGGTAGGACCTACATAGACACACCTGACCTACCTACTAATTTGAATGTACGCTACATCTTAAAAAGTTTCTTACTTAATGTGTTAAGCTTCACAAGAAAAAAGCTCATTTTAAAGCCATAGGTTGTTAATTGCCATATGATATGCATTTTGTTGTTATTATTAACGTATAAAAACTTCATTATTTCTTTCGATTTTAACATTTCTTGTAACTGGATTAGACGGAAATTATTCGAGAAAGTCTGAACCATGATCGCTTCTTCTTCCGACCAGAATGATTACGGCGTCCTTGAAGACCATCAGGTCCTAGTGGATATGTCAATCATTCTCATGCTCCGCTCTTACATTTAGCGTTACGCAAGTTTCACACACAACCAAATGGAATAAGTATTCTGTTCAAGCCAACCATAAGGCACACCGGCTGTTTGAAAAGACTAAACTTAGACATCTTGGCTATCTTTATGTGCCATTTTATATGAAGAGAAAAATATATGTGTGCCTAGATTTAATTGACACATCCCACTTGCTCTGTCAGTTTTTTATCCTTGCATCCATAGCTATATCATCTAATGACCTTCTTTCGAAGATCCAACTTGAAACTCTGTGCTTGGATGACTGGAGAGTCATCCAAGCGCGCCAAATGGCTTCCAAGCAATAGACTATCATCGGGTATGATTCATAGTTGTATTCGACGGAGGTAACGCATAACATAAAATTATCAACGCGTCACATGATGGCTGTATGATCTATAATAATCAGTCATGAAAATATAAAAATAAAGCATCAACTGAATGCTAACACATTTCGTTATATATTAAAATTATAAAATTTGTTTTCGTAAACAATATTTCCACGAATTCCATAAATGTCCTGTTCACCTGTAAATAATTTAATCATAAGTCTTTTGAGTCATAAAAAAGACTTCACTCAAATTAAATATTACTGAAAAGTAATTAATACCCTGTCTGCGCATGAAATGCTTATTGACGTGTACCAGCATATCTGCGTTACTTTGTTCGTCTTAAGGACCTTTTTAATATGTTCTCGAAAGTGTGATTACGGTGATTTTTATGACATCGGTTCGCAGGAGATTGTTCGATGAAATCTTTCAAAGATGTCTTCATCGGCGCGAAAGACAGCAGCCTCAAACGTAGCAGGGAGTTTTTGCACAATTACTGTGTTTTAAGCAGAGCGCGCGCACAAAGTTTTCATCGTAAAGTAATTTGATTTGTTCGCCGGGAAATTCCCTCGAAAACTTTGCTTAAATGGCGTAAAATTAGCGCCAAGCTCAACATTACTAGCTTCCTCATTCACTCACCGAACGCCTTATGCCTGCTGCCAGAGGCGAATCTAGATTGAAGACAAAATAGCCCAACGAAATTTTTATTTACAGTAGAAAATACCTTACACGGCACGACCTCAATTTCCATTTTAATATAAAAATATATCAAATATACGACATTTTATATTGTATTAAAGTTTATGTACATTATTTCTCTTGTCATGTTTAAAACAGCTGGTTTATAATACAAAATACAATGTATAAATTTATCTTTAAAATTTATCAAGAATTTTATATATATCATCATCACCTTCACTACAGCCCGAAGTAATACATAGTTTGCTCCAGACCTGTCAATTGTTATTCCATTTGGTAACAACAAACACTTTTCACTCAATCTAACCATCAAATACGTTACCAGCTTTGTGACTCACTTCAGGTCTAAAGACGTTTAAATTTTTCAAAGAAAGTATGAAAGATGTACCTAAATATTTTGGAGAGTGAAGCTATCCTGTATAAATATTCAATCATCTACCTGTAACAATGTAAGTGTTAATTGATATTTTGTTTAGTACACTACGTGAGTATCCTTTGCGTATTGTCGAATCGCATTGCAAACGTATTGAACTTAATTATGAAAGATATAACTGAATTCAATTTCTCTAAAACTATCTAGTTGTCTCTGTAACGGCCAGGTTGGATAGCGTGCGGCGTTGAAGTCGCAAACTCAAATCGTGTTTGCTCCGTGAGTGGAGCATATGGATTTACGCAATGTAAAGACTATCTTGACAGGTATATTTCAATAGAATTTTCAGCGAATGCATTCGGTATTCATTCTTGTATATTTGAATTTTAAAAACACTTCAGCTATGGGATTTGAAAACAAAGCCTCCAGTTTTGAAATGCGTACATTTGTCTCTCAACTAGGGAGGGAAAGTCGTGTGTGTGTGATTAAAAATACATATTTAAGTGCAGGATGATTGATTTAAATAAGGAAGCTGGCATATATCAAGATAATCTATTCAGATTTTAAATAATATTAAAAGAGTTTTTTAAGAACTAATATAATTTTTTTAGAAAAGTTTCGTATTGTAGAAATTTTGGCTGATTTTTTTTTCTATTTTTATTGCAGTTATTAAATAATATTGCACACGAGTGCATTATTTACATGAAATTTATAATTCCTAGATCCACGCCTGGCTTGTTACATTTTCACAATTTCAGGTAATCTCATAAAAGCAATTGCGCCATAATCTCGTATTCAATTAAGCCCCTCTCCTACATGTGAATTTGCTACTGCAGAATTAACCATTATAAATTTCAACATTTTACATCATATTCATGTAAGTCTAACTACCCCTTCCGCGGACAGCCACTACCGTGTTACGTCATCACATCTAATCCCATCGTTGCCTGCAATTTGCCCATATACACCCCTGATAAGTGAAGTAAGTCAACTGGAAGAAAAAACGAGCTATACGCGCAATATTCTGTATGCTTTAAATAATAAAGGAGGAGTAATTTATTTCATATCTCAAAATAAAAATATGCATTGATCTATCTTAGTACAGTTGTGAGTAGTTTGTGAGGAAACTTTGAATATAAAAGTTTCACTTGGCTTACCATACTTCTCTTAGACTCATATATACTTAGCGATTGAATAACTTCATAGCAATAAAAAAAACAGCTATTGTTTTCATAAGTCATTTATAGACGCTAATATTATAAAATAAGGTGCATATTAAAAGTTTTTTATTAAAAGAAAAAGCTTTCAAGTTCGACTGTATCCAAGTTTTGTCTTGAAAGACAGCACTCAATTTTTTAAATTAGCCCTTTGAGTGCTATGATGTTTTTTAAAGTCGTAGAAATGTTACCAGTTGTATTTTTTTATATAAAAAAATATTGTGTTTATTCTACACATATTATTTTTCTTCACCATTGCGTGAGGCATTCTTTTTAATGAACAATGATGTCGCTTGATTAATGTAACAATTTAATGTAAAAAAAAAATAGTTAAGAGTTAGCTGCTTTGTATTCTGCGTCATTTTTAATAGTTTTTAAACATACAGTTTCATAACAGTACTATTGATTAGTTTTTGTATTTTTTTTAGAAAAAAAAATATATTATATAAGTTATAAGGAATTTGAAATGTACAACAGTGATAGAAACTGTTTTGTTTTACTGTTAAATTAATGATACGTTAGTATTTAGCCGGGGAGAACAACGACATAATTTAAAAAGGAGCATTTTTTACTACAGCATGTTTTTGAATGAATATATTTTTAATCCAAAATCAAATATTATTTCTCTCAATCTTTTGACTACATTCGATGAATTCGGATCAATAACTGGCATGTTTCCAAAAGGCAGTTGATCAAGCATTGATGGAATTAGAGGCAATAAAAATATAATGTCCGATTATGTGAACTCTTTCCAATCAGCATTTGACTTATGTAATTACACACAAATGTATGGAAGTTCACTGACTTACAGAATCAGCAACAAAACAAATAAGACGTTCACATATCTTGAATGTCACCTAAAATAACATTCATAACATAAAACACTTTTTTTCATTATCTTACTCTTGTATTAGTGTAGCGATATTGTGCAAATTCAAAATATCGAGACAGTAAAGTAATATTCCATGGAGCTTTATAACTTAACATAACTAAACTTATTCTTGTTAGCGGAGAAAAGCAAATGTCACAAAAGCTCTATTTTGAGGTAATCTAACATCTTAGTTTAAAAAAAGGTGTTGACGGTAAATTGTGTAACCATTACCTACTTTAAACTGGTGCACCTTTACATTCCTTCCATTCTACTGCAAACTTATAACATTGTTTTATCCTTAAGGATCCCATATCTTCTATTTCTATCTTATTAAACTAATTTAGTTCATCTATTCACCTTTCTTCTTTCAGTTGATTGTTTCAGTTGACAAAATATCCTCTTCTTTGAGTATCTTCTTTTATAACACCAAAATCCTTTTATCACGTATATATCATGTGCACCATATGTTAGTATATTTTTATATCGAACTAAAATTCGTAATTTTTTAATTGATGGACGCTAAGCTTTTTCATATTCTTTTTATGGACTTTAAATGACATATATTTCTGTGACAAACATTAAAAAGAAGAGCTTTGAAATCAATATGAATTGCAATATATTACTAAGATCAGAGAAAAGTTAGTTTGAAATTATAATTTATATCTACTACATTTACTATAGCCTGTTGACTAAGATAGAGTTTATAAATAATATACCTTTAAAACGCTCGTATTTAAGTGACCAGAATATTCCGTTTCGTGTGTCAACTCCTTGTGATACGTAGACGAATAAATATAACTGTTAAAGAAAGAGAGAAGATTAGGAAATCGTTATATGAGAATCGATTGCGTATTGTTAATTGACGCTTTATCTATTTGCATGGCTTTGAAAAGTCCATGTTAAAAAGAAATGAATCGAAGAATGCTTTTAACCAATTTTATCGGAGAAAATCGTTTTCAAGGCAGTCAATCGCCTCATTGTTCGCATCAAAGGCGTTCTATGCAATTTTGAGATAACGTAGAGCAGTTTATAGCCAATCAGCGACTGACTAGCGATTATTTGCACTATTTTGAACGCAATTGCTTAAGACAAAGATGCGATAACAACGTAATAAGCAAAGATGTAAAATACATGTTGTTACCAATGAACTATACAAATTTAAAAAACGAACATTTTTGTGTATGATTTCTCAATACGTTCTAAGTTTGAAATATTCTTCAGTTGAATATGAGATTAATGAAATTTATTATTCAAATTAAGAATAAAATGTGATATTCGAAAATTAAAAAACAAAACGCGTTTAAGATTATGGTAATAATTATTTATTTAATTTTTCATATTGATAAGTTGTTTAATGTGTTCCACCGAATGGCACTCATAAGCGAAAATTTAACTATGGTTAGTAAAATATATTTTAATTATCGTATAATGACATGCATAGTTCACGAATTAACCGACAGTAATTTCATATTGACATATATATACAAGTTATTCTCAATTGCTAATATTATACTAACGCTGTAAAGACGTAACACATGAAGTTCGTAATATGCGATGTTAATTTTGTTTCTTGACAAATTGATCATTTTTACAGATAAGAGAATCAAAAGCAAAACGCCATTTCCATAATGAAATCGTTAAAATAAACATTTATAACAGTACACTGAATCTCATACAGTGTAGTATTAGAATAAGTAGTCAGAATGCAAGTATCAATTTATTTGATTTTCCACAATATAAAACGATTGATAGTGGCGTTTTTGCTTTTGATCCCCTCAAATATAAGCTCAGTTACTGCGTGAAAACTTTCAGATTTTAAAGCTTTTTTGATCTATATTATATTGAGCTTTGAAACAGATTTTGTATTATTACCAATCTAAAATTTCGCTTTACTCTTCGAAATAATCTAGACCGTTTTTTTTTATCAGAGCCAAGTCAAGTCTTAGGCATTTCCAAAACGAGATTTAGATTGTTCTTTCAATCGTCTCGAATCGAAATCCTAGGCTTTGCAGGATTTTAAATCCGCCGTTTTCTTTTCATTGGGAAGAAATTGAATTTTATAAAAGTGTTAGAAAATCTGATCCCGTGTATATTATGAATATTATAACCCTCATTGTGAATATTTTAACATATCAAAAGCTCCTTCCTTCGAATAGCTTCCGGGCACATTTAATACAAATATGAAAACGGTATAACCTTTTGAAAAATATTCTAAAATAGCTGTATTATTACAACATGTATTCTTCCACGATAAGCGTTTACAGAGATGTTTTCCAAACGGGTTTCAAAACGATATTATGTAAATATTATAGATAATTAACAGATTGTTTAAAGAAACTAGACGGCATTCACCGAATTTTATTATATAAAACAACAATTTAACATTTAGGAAATACTCGTCTCTATTTTAATATGAAACAAATGGTTTCATACGTTTGAATTTATTTCGCAAAAATCCAATTTATTACTCTTAATAATTCCTAATAGAAATTAAATTGCTTCAAACTCCACAGCTACTAAAAATGATCAAAATACAATCAAATTTGAAAACTGAATAGACCAAACAATAATTGTTCCATGAATCTAACTAATTATTAGTTGTCTACCAAAATCTGTGTAGATAAGTCTTTTTAATATGGAGAATTTTTCATACTTCAGGAATTTATACGCTCTATTTGAAAATATAAAAAATGCTCTGAAGAACAACGTGGCGAAAAAAAAACAGGTCAGTAACTGAAATTGCTACAATCGATTAAACCACTATTGTTATCAAAATAAGCAGGTGATAATCTAAAATCTTTATAATCAATATAAATCTATAATAAAAATGGACGATGCTCGATTATTTAATCTTGAATTTTCAGAAGCTATCTCACTTTACTTTGATTTTGATGAATTATATTTTTAAATTAGTGACTAATATCAAGAGTGTTTATCGTAATTTTAATAAACTATACCCTTGGCTAACTTAATGACGGTTATCGTGAATAACGAAGAGAAGCTTAAAGTCTATTGACCGCTGGCTATTTACAGCAAAATGATAATATTTAGATGAATGGCACAAAAATATTTAAAGCATACTTTTGTCCCATGTTTTTGTATCAAACGATATCGAATTTATTATAAACTTTTATTAAAAAGCTTCTTTGTATCGTATATCTAAATTTACATAGTTGCCATGTTCGATGGATTTGTTGATATTACCGTAATCCTATCTATATTGTTATTCAAGAGTACACGATATTAAAAAAATATACTTAAAAAACGAGATAAAATGAAAAAGTATTAAAATATAAAAAAAAAATGGGAAGAGAAAATTTACTCTATTAAAATATTCGTCGAGTCTTTTCCAGTGATTGATTTGAGTTTTTAACAATTTCCCCTCCAGGAGATTTTTGTTTATTTTCACTTAAAATCGCTTGTTGAACAAGATTATCTGTATAATTTACGATATTTAGAGCCTCCCCAGTCATCGGACCGAAGTGAATGCTTTTTTTTATAGAGCTTACGGGTTTTATGAAAAAGCTCGCCTCTACGAAAGTACTTTTCCACCGAAGAAAAATCAAACGGCTTTAATAAAGTCTTCGAGTTTTACACTTCACTGGTTTTTTTATTGTGAAATATAATGTAAAAATAAGATAAATAAATAATTTTTAAAACAATTAACAACGTAATAAATTTAAAACAGATGTTTATGACGTATTGTATTACATTATAATATAATCTATAAATATTATAAAAATACAAACGTTTTTTTATTATGTAGAATTATATATTTTTGTATTTTTTATTATCATTAGGAGTTGTTGTTTTCACTTTTTTTAATACCATGTCCGCTCCCAAAGTGAAGTGTATAAGATCTCCGTAATGTGGAGACATCTTGAAGGATTATTTTTTACGAGAATTATTTGACGGACAATTGCTCAACTCAACGGGCATCCAGTCTTGCATTTTTGGGTTATTAAACTTACAAATGCGGGAATTGAACCCGCATTTCCCGGATCGTTGGGCGTACACTTCTACGCTACTTACTTTACGAGACTCTTATTTTTAATATTGATATAATATCTATTTAGTCTCATTTTCAAATTCCTGAAGAGTAAGTTATTTAAATATATATATAATTTGCCAAATTTAATAACTTGTTTCTTCCTTGTCTTATAGTGCAAAAATGCCTAAATTTCATATTTTTTTGTACATTTTCATTAAAACTTACAATTTTTTTATTTTATCTACATATATACCATCTCCTATAAATAATAACCTAAATTATAATATATTATTAATGATGTCACGTTGAATTATGTATTTTATAAGTGATTTGGTAAAATGGTAAGTCTGTTAAAGCAGTATGTCTCTTGAGATGAAATAAGGTATAGTCAGAATTGGAATCGTGCCCTCTTAAGCGCACACCAACTTTCATCTTAATAAGCTATTTTAATTTGATTTCACCACAGTATACGTCCACATAGCTCAGGTAGCGAAGGGTTGCGAAGGAAAAAAATACGTAGAAGAAAACTATCATAATAATAATTCTTAATCTAATAATATTAAATGTGATTATTGTCAACTGCCGTTAAAATATAAGATAGGAGAAAAATAAATTTTTGTTACTGTTTCAGATAATTCCACAAACCGAAGTTGAACTATACTAGAGTGTGGGCTGTGGAAGACTGTGAAGTAATCAGAACATTCAATCCCAAAAACTTTGTTTCTGCTTAGCATGGAACGGTCTAAATGTCTATACTGTCTAGAGTGTGTAATTGCTTCTGTAACACGTGTCAGTAGATAACGTATCAGTTGGATAAATCATTTCGAAGAAAGTACATATTGCACGTGTACAAATTACAACCTGGACGCAGATTGATGAGGTTTTCAATTATCGGCCATTGAATGATGTCAAAAGGCTTTACAGGAGATTCATTTGCAAGATATCCTTCCGTCTCTAAAGTCCAATTATTCAGCATCCGGGAAATCCCATCCAAGTCTGAACAATTCATTCATTATATAGAGGCCAACGAACTTCCTTCCGGTTCATTTTGTTCGGCGGGCCATTGGATCAGTGATGGATTAAGCCACTGGCGTAAGTAACCTGCGCCTGGGGGTGTATTGGGAAGGAAGGGTAGTAGAATGTTTACTGCATTAGAGTTGTGAAATTCCATTGGGAAGATATCAAAAGAAGAAACTAATACGGTTCAATAGCTTCAATTTTGTATTTGAATTATGGCAAAAAATATAAAATCTGCTGATCTTGTCTCAAAGAATGACACAACAAAAATTTACGTATATTACAAATAGTTGATATCAATTATGGACCAACATAATACAATTAATCATAAACAATTGATATAAATCAATATTGTTATTTACAATTTCGTATTAATCATGTGGCCGATAGGTAAACGCGTATG
Organism: Rhyacophila evoluta; assembly: GCA_022683975.1. Classification (NCBI taxonomy): domain Eukaryota; kingdom Metazoa; phylum Arthropoda; class Insecta; order Trichoptera; family Rhyacophilidae; genus Rhyacophila; species Rhyacophila evoluta. The sequence goes on from JAGVSQ010014983.1 coordinate 10,041, forward strand.
CTTCGGTGTCGGGGACCCGCATTCTAATACCGCATTTACATAAGGATTATCAAACATTTGAAGAAGTAATAAATTTAATTGAAGTCCACATAGCGAGTAAAAGAACCTATCTATATAAGATTTCAGATTGTATCAATCACTACGCTCCACTTTTGTAGCAAGTATTGTTCATAAAATTTCCAAATCTATGCAAAAAATATAATAGAAACTAATTTACATGGTAAATGATGGTTGAAAGGAAAGAGCTTCTCAAGTCGGTTTGACCATTTATTGGACTGGTCGGCCATTGCAACTTGGTTTCTACGAAGGATAATTTTCTAGCTTTTAAAAAA
>JAGVSQ010014984.1:0-10371 GCA_022683975.1 Rhyacophila evoluta
ACAGATTATTTTTTACGAGAATTGTTTGTCAGACAATTACTCAACCTAATAGGCGTAAGGTGCTCAATAATAAATGGTTATTGACCATTCTCCGTGACTGTAAAATTTTACTGACAAATGACAGCCGAATCAAAATAGCGACTAGCAAAATCGACCTGGATCATAAAACGCACCCTGCATATGTGGGTAGCGTTTTAGAATTTTTGATACCATCTTGTTATCTGTAACATATTTTGATGTCATGAATCATCAGTTTGTGATTTTCATTTTTAGTTATTAAGGAGTGTCACGATTTCGCAATTATATTCTAACTTAGTCCATTATATTATATTAATATATCGCCAATATTATTTATTTATGTTCAAATAAATTTGCAACATAACGTATAACAGTCGTTGTTAATGATACTTCATCCAAGAATATTGAAAAGTTGGTAAGAACAAGTTGTCTTAACATATAATAATTTATAAAAAATTAACAAAGAGTTCATTATTCCACTGATCCAAAACTGTTGCCAATTTAAGACAAATTTAAGTTTTATAGATTCTTAAATTTTTTTATGACCATTCTAGTTCTTAGCCAACTGATTTTTTGGTACTTCAATATCTAGTTTATATAGTGAAGCATGTAATTACTCTAGTCGTAAAGATTCAAGTTATTTTTAATCAATTTATTGTATTTTGTACTATAAAATAAAATTGAAACAGATAAAGCCCATATTGTTTTTGGTATATTTACAATTAAACTATACATTTGAAAACTGAATGAATGGCTTCTCGAGTTGACCTGTTGCATCAGATCGAATGTTTATTATTTTTTTAGAGCTTTGTCTGCTGAAAATAGGAAACGTATTGATTTTTCTATAATATAGAGACGGATCCTGACAGATTGATTTTTACAAAAGTCAAATGCCAGTCAATCCCCGGCGCATTGGGTTCACGTCTGGAGCAAAAGTGCGAGAATCGATTCAAGCACCGAGCTGAAGCGCCGGTTCAAGTATATTTAAGTGAGTTTGATTTCCAGAATCAGATATATATTTTTTGATATTCTTAGTCTATTTTTTTACAAAGCTTGTTCGTAATTCGATATTGACGTCCGAAAGTATTTCCGGCCCAAATATATTACCTCTTGTGTCTGAGCTTAAAGCCGGTTCTGCCGAGGTGAATATTATTTAAAACTTTTCATTATTGCTTACAGCAAATTCTGCCTTACTTTAATATAAATTATGTCTTTCACTTGGTTGATTTATTATATCCAAAAATACTTATGAGCATTAGCAAGGTATTGAACTCGGTTTGTTACGTTTTTCGTGCCAATTTATTACAACTGGTTACTCGTTGAAGTAATAATTCTTCCTGTTGGAATATAACGTACAAAAAAGAACGAATTAAATGTTTGACTAGAAAAATACTTTTCGGCGTATATGAAGAATTTCAGAATGTGGGAGATAAAGTGTTTGTTATTGGTTAATTATTTACCTAAATATTATTATTTTAGAGGTAGTACAGTGAGTCTAATATTGTTTACCTTTCAGCATCTCGCCGGAGAGCCTACGGGAGATATTATTAGTCCTAACAAAACATTATGATAATTTACGAGATAGTATTCCAGAGGGATAGATACGAGTCTCGTAAATTAGAATGTTTTTCGCGAATAAGTAAATTTGCTGTTTTTGATTTAGACATGTTCTACGAAACATCTGTAAGCTTAAGCCACGTAATTGTAAATAATAGTTTATAACCGCCCAGTAACTCGATAGTAATATATTATACTTTTAAAATAATTAGCAATCAAACAATCAATATGAATTATTTATTTATGATATTCATTTAATGGGTTATTTTACGAATTTCACTATTTATCTCTATTACTCGTTGTTTCCCTTCAACACCCGTCACGTATCTATATCCATTATATACTATGGCATAACGAAATGAGGCGCTCTTCAAAGTACCAGAAGTATCCCAGGAGCTGCTTTCTAAGACCTCGGTTGGCGTGCATTAGAGTTTGCGTGATTCCAACAATAATTAACTTAGCCCTATTAATATTAAGCCTTGTTGAGAAGAGGTCTTCTCTCTCGTTGTAATTTTTCGCATTCTTTTAAAAGCTAGAAACTTATCTTTCGCCTTTTCTTTTATACTTTAAATGACGCATATGGATCTACAAAGTTTGAAGATTAATATCGATAGTATTTTAATCTTGTACTATTCAATATTTACATTCAATTTCATTTCACATTTAATTTGCTTATAAATCAAATTTTATCCATTTTTCTAATTGTTCTGATTTATTATTCCCATTTATATTAGTATTATTTCATTTTGCTGCGAATCGTTGATTAATACGTCTGGCTTGTTCTTTTGCGATACTGGTATCCACTCTTATTTCAATTTTATGTAATATTTTGTATGAGATAATTATAAATTATTTATTTTAAATTATTAAATAAAGATGTTTAATAATTTTATTGTGTCTTGTTGCCAAATATTTATCCATTGTTCTAGCATACTGAAAATTAATACATCATTCAAAAATGATTCATTTTATACTGTGGATGTAACACGGTTAGTATTGAAATGATATCCGTGACTCAGACTCATATTGTTAACGTACTCTTTTACATAGACTTGTAAAAGTCTGCTTAATTTAATCAATGATTGTTGATATAGCCTTTGTACAATGTTAAATAATCCTATTTGTATATACATTAATTTATTCATTATAAAGTTTAATTTACTCATATTTCATTATTGGTATTTTTGTTTCCATATTACCTGAAGGTTCATATAGAATATCATTTAAAAACATATCTATTTAAATATTTTTACATTGTTACGTAAGAATTTGTAATATAATACAACAACCATGAAAAACAAGAATGCATTGTCTACACATGAAAACAAAACTATGTAGTACTTACCAGGTTATCTTATGTAATAAATTTTAATTGTAATTTAGAACCTATCCTATATAATAGTCCCATATCAGGTGCTTTATACCGAAAACTATCGAACAAAAGTTCTAAACTAATTCCTTGGAGTAAAGACACCTTAAAAGTTTACCTTAATAGATTTATGTTCTTTGCCTTTGCTTTAAAATATGTTTCCATAACAATGCGATGATCTTCAAGGCAATAATTCTTATTTCCTAGTCAGCTATTTTTTTATTTTATTATTATCGGTATGGGATAAAATTATTTTCTTTAATAAATATGATTATTTTTTTCAATTCATTTCATACTTTTAATGACGGATAATAAAGAACGTAGAGAAGATAATGATCACATACCACTTCTTTCTACAGATCAATTGTCACAGATCTGATTTTTTTATATCCACTCCCTAAATGGGGCGTACGGCTGTCACATGGTGCCTCCAGGATTCTCTGATAGCCACTAGCCACTCTCCCAGGTCATGTCAGTATCCCTTAGTTCAGCTGAGTACATCCTATCGATGGTATTCGCCGGCCCGGTTGAAAGAAAAAACATTTTTTTCTTGAATCACTAGCTTTAACAGAATAATAAATACACAATGCATAATTGTCTATTATGCGTTTCAAAGAAGTAGAGAGTTTAGTTGAAATGATTGTTTCTACTAAGTATAGTCGTAAATGCGCATTACCTGTGAATATAAATTTGTACTTGTATATGGTTTTATACGTAATATTATGTATCAAAGTGTACACGCTCAGGCATCTGAAACCATTGAAACGATCGTGAGTATTTCAATACCGACTAAAGAGCAGCTTAAAGCACGATACAGTTGCACATAAGCTTTCTTGAAATCACCAATTGTCTTTGTGCATTATGCCAATTAAAATTACCAATTATTCGCATAGAAACATACGCTTTAAAATACAAAAAAAACTATTTTACCCTGCGTATAAAGATATTTAAAACATGAATGTTTTACAAAATACTCCCCGGTAGCGTAGTTGGTAGCGTGCGCGCCTAGCAGTTCGGGGAATGCGGGTTCGAATCCCCCATCTGTCGGATCAAGTTGTCTTCACTTGCGGAGATCCATACACCCTTCTTACGGAGTGGATATCTTCACACTGTGTAAATCCATATGCTCCACGTTGGGATCGAACATGGAAGATATAAAAAAAAATATATATTCGATACATTTGACAGGAAAATAGTTATATCTTAGGAGCTTGGATGTTATATTTACATATTATAGTATGTGGCTTATGTATCGATTTAACCCATCGTTTCGTCGAGATCAGGCGTATTTTTTTGGCAGACAAGTGCAAAGAAAAATATTTTTCGTAACTAACGACCCAGGATGGTGTCCCTTGAGGTATAATGGCTGACTAACACTCATGTTATACGTAACACTGCTTCCGTGAAAATAAATATTTTCAAGATTTGCTCTCAATGGTGTATCATTAAAAACTGTCCTACTTTTACCCTATTTTTAACAGTTTTTTTGGACTATGACTGTGTAATTAAATTATTTTACGCAAAAGGTACTTTTTTCTTTTAAATGTAAATGGTAATTGTTTTATAAATACGAACTAGACATGATAGTCATTTTGTTAGTAAAAGTGTAAAAAATTAAATAAATTTTTACAATAAAATAATTTCTTCTTGTAATTTACGTTACAAAATTGAGTAAATTTTGTTTTATGGAGAGTTATTATTTATCCATTACACTATTCTATATTTATAGATTTTTAAAACACGCATTAAGCCTTACACATGATAGTATTAGTGAAATAAAAGCGCAACTCGAAAACTTTCCCAATGAAAAGTTAACGGATTTTTCCCAAAAATAAATAAAAAATTTGCCTATAAATTGTCAAGGGTAATAGAAAGCTATGCTAAAATTGGATTGATAGCATTTTTATAGCTAGCGAGTAAAATTTTTAATTACTCTAAATCTTCTACTACTTATTATATCTATAATCCCCTAAATCAACTAACGGCTAGATTAAGGCATTCCCAGAAAAAAAAATCTTTTCTTTTTCTGCTGTTTTTTTTTTTTGAACAGAGATTTATCAAACTAAACTTTAAACTTTAAAATGCTCATATGCGTGTATTTAACATTCTCTTGATATTTTTCTCTATCCATTTCTTTACTATTTAAGCTATGAAGTGATTTTTATTACTTTTGAAACTCTTGATTTTCTTTTACTACCGGCTTCTGTTGCAAACCCTTTTTAAATAAATAATTTAAAAACGCGAACACCTAAATATGTTTTTTCGGCGTTTCCACGCCACTGGACATATGAAAAAAAAACAAGTCGATACATAAAATAAAAGTCCATATAATAAATCTCAAGAAGTTTTTGCAATGTTTGACATTTTTTCATCAGCTAATAATATTAAAAGCGAAATCTGCTTTTTTTAGAATCACGATATTATGTGTTGTGGCTTAATGTATCGAGAAACTGATTTGCTCTCCAACGAAAAACTAGCTGAGTCCGCTGTATTTTTTAAATACAAATTTCCATTTGAACTATTCAGAGATTTATGATAAATAAATAAATATTTGCACCATTTTTATTTTATTTTGCATATTGATTTAAAATAAATTCCAGATACATACTAAAACAACCGCGCTCTAAGATTTTCATTGTCCATATTTATCATTGTTTTCTTCTTTTAATCTGAGCTTTGTAAGCTGTATTACAGATGTCATTGATATAATAGAGATGTTTTCAAACGCGTTGGTACATAACAAATTGAATATGGTTGACTTCTTTAATTTAAACTCTTCATATTCAAGATTATTTCAGAAGTCAAAGTCAAGAAGTCTGCAAAAGTCAGTGTGCGCGCCTCGTATCCAGGGGATGCAGGTTCGATTTCCACATCTGCCCGGATGCCCGATGAGTTGAGCAATCGAGTGACGACAATTCTCGTGAGAAATAATCTGTCAAGACATTCTACACAAGTCTTCATTGCGGATATCCATGTACTTTACTTTCCGAGCTGACAACTTCAAACTGTGTAGATCCATAATATTATACTATACTTTCAGTGCGAATGTGGTAAATAAATATTCAAAATAATTTTAAACAATTATTTACATATAAATTTATATTGATTCATATTTCCTATGATTTTTAATATAAATATAATAGTATTTGCGTTGTCATTCATCTCCTACTTCGTCTTTATTTTATTATAATCACATAATAATATAAAGATAAGGCCGTCGTTGGCGGATTAAAATCAATATTACTTTGACTAAACTGAATTAATTTAAATTCACTACTTCATAAGTAAAAATCCTTCGAGCGAGTGATTAACAAACTTTGAAGAAATAATATCATTATTTTATTGCTAAAGTATTCCTCTAATATTTTCGCAACAAAGTTGTCAGGAAATTTCTGTTAACATTTACGCATAAAATTTTCTTATAAATTTTTATATGCGATGTTATCTTTATAAGAGTAAATTAAAGAATCGATTATATAGGAAAAATTTAATTTAAATCGTACAATTATGGAGCTTTTTGATCAGTGTTATTTCCATAGAAATAAAAATCTTAAATAATTAGCCGCTGAAGTAAAAACAGTTTTCCTCTAGAAGTAGTTTTTTTATGCTCGTCAACTACCGGTATATATTCCGATGTAGATATAAATAAAAAGCAAAACGACTATGGTGATAGTTTGTTCTTCTTAGCATTTAAAAAAAAAAAGTAATAAATTTATGCGAAAACAGTTTATTATCAGCCATTAAATTAGGATTTAGGGTCTACGTGGAGAGGATACAGAAACACAAAGTGACAAAGCTTGCCACCAACGGATGCAAGTTGGACCTTAAAAAAGAATGCGTTGTATAGTTTATTATTATAGTATTTTAGCAAGTGCAATGATAATAAGCTCGATATGCTGCTCACCTATACACTTTTATGGTGAAATGTCTTTTTAATAGTTTTTTGAACATTTTTTATGTATAAACATTTTTTTTGATTTATTCCATTGTTGATTATATATTTTGTTACACAATTTCAATGAAAAGCTTTTTCATATAAGCTTTTAAGCATAATTTTCTCGGATGCTTTTTCCAAGAAAAAAAGAGATTTATAGTTGATGTTTGTGGAACCCCATGAAATGTTAAGGCGTGTATAGTGAATAATTGAAATCCTCGAGGGTCTATGTCACACTAACTCGATTGATTGACGACTAAGTCAGAGGTAGACAACTTCTAGAAAATGTTATTGAAATTGTTTTACAATACATTGAACACTCACATTATACTTGTCGATTTATCAATATTATCATTTCATAATATGCATGCATTTTGTTTTATCAAGTATAAATTATTCGTCTGTCAGTTAGTTAAAGTAATCTCAACACAATTACTGGTATGAAAAAAATCTTGAATTATTTTTTACGCGTAAATAATTGCAATAGCTTTATATTAGCAAAACGATCCGAATGCATTTTTTTCCAAGTCTAATAAAACAGGCGTATATTCCGAGTAAAATTAAAACAAGTTTTTCAGTAACAACTTAATTTCTAAAGTTATTAATAAGTAACCTAGCCATTATTATACCATGATCTCTTCAAAAGTGGTGCATACCGTGTGTGATACACAGTGTAAAGATGTCCGGTCTAAAAGTGGAGTATATGGACCTTTGATTGCATTGATGAAGACGTGTACTGATAAATTATTTTTCACGAGAATTACGATCAGTTTCTTTAACCCGATGAGTATCTATTCCTGCATTTTCAGATTATTTAAAAAATGCAGCAGGCGAGGAATCATACACAAAATCCACATGTGCGAGGCGCGCACGCTAACCTTTACAATACTATTAGATACAGCCATTTTAATTTTTAGTAATTTTTTATTATTTATTTTACTATTTAAATGCACAATTTTATTTTGATATAAATTGTATTCCTTAATTATAATATTTGAACCGTTTATCTTTCAAATTTTAAATTATTTAAACTGGTAAACTTCCATATGTGAGATCACTGTTAGCGACCCGTAACTTACTATTTTACAATAAAATTTATTGACAGTATATTATATAATATGTTTGCTTACTACTTACATATAATACAGCCCGAAGATGCCGAAATGCAAAACCTGGGTCGTTAACAGTGATCTCACCTACGGAAGTTTACCAGTTTAAATGATTCAGAATTTAGAATCAATTTCCATCAAGCACTTTCATTCGAATAACATATTCTAAACATCACTATTTGGGCATATTTTAATTGTATGTCACATTTCTTATCACTTCCATTGATATATATTCTCCACATAAGTTTTAATTTAACCTTAAATAAACGCAGTAAAAAATCATCATGCTTTGAAGTTTCATTGTACTAAATATTGTCCAATAGTTTTTCATTTATTAACACGCGTTTGTAAATAAAAGATATTTTTATTATGGAATTAGTTATTTAAGAGAAATGCTTTTGGTGAAGTTATTTGTCTTTGATATGTAAGTAACTGAAGTTTACTTTTATAAGAGGTTATCAATAGTTACAACAGTATTATTTAAGAAGTGCAGAAGTTAGTTGTCTATCGCTAATATAGGCTCGTCCTCGATGCCGAAGTCAAGAACGGCTTTCGGACGTCGTGTATTACGTCACACGTCGGAAACAATCGACGGTTAGTGCGCTTAAGTGGGCATAGGAATAGAGGAAGGATATCCGCTAAGGAAATGTTCGAGGCGTTATATGGGGCCCTCGCATACAGGATGATCTTTCAACCGAAAGAATCAATCGAATTCTGACGATTCGATTTTGAAATATACTACACAACCATAATTGAAAATGATTTAGAATTCCATTAAGGATATGTGTATTCAAACATATAAAACAAAATATTCGTAAATATCTTTTTATATTTAAGAAACAATACAAATTTCATAAATAGCGATCGATGTGTTTTAATACTTGATGTCCTTGATTCCAATGTTTGTAAGTGGCTTAACCCATTTCGATATTTTGTACGTACTCGACCTAGTCCGACAAATTTCGAACTTCCATTTTATTGCGGTATTAGCGTAAAAGTTTTTTACGACAATTGGTCGATAGCTTATCTCAATCTCTCTAACTTTTTGATGGTATTCCAATATTCTGGCAACTTTTAAATTTATTCTTGTCTAAAAGAATACTTTGTCTAATTATTCATTTTTAAGGTTGTAAACCACTTGAGGATGGGGAATATGGGTTTACTTTTATACGGACACGTATTTTCTTGCAATTTAATAGTGAAAATGAATTGATGCTTTGATTTTCTGTCTTTTTTGTGTTGTGTCAGCTACCGTAAACATTGTCAACATAATGATGAAGGAATTATTTTTAACATGTAATTTTGATATAACTGAGCAGTGGACGAAACTATCTATTAGTATTTGTATCATAATACTTGTATATTCATCATAGAAAGTACATAACTTTTTTACGCGTATAAAGCCTTGTCCATCTTGATAATTAAGAGTCCGTGGAATTCGTATTATAATTATATGGACCCCAAAGAGTCATACGATATCAATTCGCTGTTTATGTGATGATACTTTCATTTTACACGATTGAAATTGATATAATTTCACAAATTCAGCTATTTTCAGCGATCAAGAGAAATAAAATCTGCCAAATGTATTTTGTATATTTAAAAAATGAGTAGTTCATGCAAAATTTTCAGTAAATTTCCAAGCGTCGTGAGAAACTTAATATAAGTCATCGAAAATGGCTTTAGTTCCACTATTTTTTTCTCCCACCGTAACAAAAGAAAAATAACAAGCGGTTTTTTTCACCGCATCCGCTTCGAAATTGGACCATATGGATATAGAGATTGTGAAGATGTTTTTTGGAAAAATGGAGTACGTAAATACGGATCTCCGTAATGTTTTAACATATCTTGACAGACTATTCTGCAATAAAATTAGTATGCAGGCAATTGCTTGAGCTCATACGAATCCATTCTTATATTTTTGGATTTTATCAATCTAGAAAATGTGGGAATAAAACTCGCAAGCCCCGGATTCAAATTGCGTACGCTGATCTCTTGACTACGGTGGAACATATTGAAAATGTATTTTTAACTAAACAATCGTAAACAAATTAGTTTATAAAAGCCATTTTAAAGGTCGATTAATCGTCGAAGTAACTGTTATTGATTTTAATTATTCAGCACACTTCATTAATTTTCGGTTGATTAATTATATTTTGCAAACTAATTAAGGCTAAAAACAGATCAGTCTATATATATAATATTGGTGGCATTAGTTCATTAACTTTATTCTCTTTGATCAGTGGAAATCCGGAAACATAAATCTTAAAAGGCGTTCTGACTAATACAGGCTGGGCTATTTTATTTAATTTGTCTAAAGCTCGAGACTTTACCATTTTTGGAATTCGTTCCTTAGAATTTGTTCTTTATATCTATACATATAT
>JAGVSQ010014985.1:0-10370 GCA_022683975.1 Rhyacophila evoluta
CCTTCAAGAATCCCTGTCACCCGCCAGTATTCTTGCGTCCTCTCAGGTCATACCTTTATCCTATAACACCGGAGAATACATTATATAGGTAGTATTTAGTGGCCATCCGGGACGTCGACAACTGGTGGGTTTGAAGAATAGGCAGGCCAGGTTCACACTCTCTTGAGGCATCCGCAATATGTGGCCGAGCCTAGTCCAGCGTCGCAGTTTCACTTTGACAGTGATAAGTGGCTGCACGGTCCGTGCTCATATCTTCTCAAATCGAACGAAGTCATCTCACTGTATCCCCAGAATCCGACGCAGGCGCCTGTTATCAAAACTTAGAATGCGGTTTTTTTGGGACTCAACAAACTTTAACTTCTAAAAATCCTTGCGACAAACACAACTTAGCTATGCGCCACAAAAATCTAAGCTTATCATGTTATTTTGAAAACTCTCAAACAAAAAACTTTTCCAAAAACTGTTAAATATAAACAAATTCAACCTTTTGAGTAAAGTCGTGATAAAGGTGCACTGCATTTTTTCTAGGAAGACCACGCATTCATTAGTTTAGTCCTGCATAGTTTTCTATCTTCCACACAGATAACTAATTTGATATGCAGCATGTCTAAAGCACTTCTGTATTTTTTTTAAACCATAAATCATTATAACACGGTCTTGCACATAATTATGGGACTATACGAAAGACATAGTTTTATAATGCGATTATAAGCATCTCAGTTCATCATGAGTTATCTACACGTGTGTGCACACAATGTCACGCTTTACAGGAAGTTGCCAATCCTTCGACAATAGCCAGTTTAAGTTGCAGGTTCAACATATGCACGAAGAGACGAAAGAAAAGAGACCGCCTAAGATGTTGGCCAGGGCCGACCGTAGGAGATCGACTGCCATACGACACACTTCTATAAGCAATAACTGATGTTGGGAATCACGGTAGTAATCGTCACCCACAAAGTGTGTGTGGGTGCTCGCGTTACTAAATCTTAATCAATTGGATAATTGTATACATTGTGTCACTTTTATAGTATATCAAGTAGTATATTATCCACATTTGATCGCCATAACGCATTCTGCATCGAAGAAATGATGTCAAGAAAATAACATTTGTATAATATATTGACAAATTAATGGATGGCGTTGGGAATAAATGTATAAATATATGGCGATATCCTCAAAGGATTGATACCAAAATATGTCAAGTTGAATGCGTCAAATAAATACAAAAAATGTTAAATGTGTCATTCACAATTGTGTATATTTCGTTGTTTGCGTTTGTCTTTATATTGAATGGCTCTTTAATCTATTTGACTATAATCGAAAATAAATTTACCCCTCTTTATCGCTTTACGGTTTCCCTCCTCTTTGTCTCTGTATCACCTTGTTTGACGTTTGAAGATGAACCACGAACCCATATAATGTCGTCGTATCTAGATCCATACAATATTTTGTGGATACTTTGATATGCAGAAAAAACTAATCGAGAATTGCCTCGAAAAGTTACATTTTAATTATTCGATCACATTCATATGTGTGTAAATACATTCGAACCATTCAGCATAAATTCCAACAAGGCTCTTTAACCTCCTCCTTTCAATACCTCACCAAAATAGTGGCATCGAGCATTTAGTATAAGCGAACTTATTTATAATGTTTCAATATTTTTATGGAAGTGTTCTACCATATTCGTTTCCTATGCAGAGCATATGGCTGCCACGTGGTGCCTCCAGAAATCTCTGTTCCCTACCAGCCGTTTCGCATCTTCCCAGGTCATGTCAGTTTCCCTTATTTCTACTGAGTACGTCCTATGGATGATGCCCGCCGGTCTTACAGGACGCTGAAATCTCACCGGTTGATGGAATAGACTAATACGGTTCAGGATTTTTGGAGGCATCTGTCGTACGTGCGTTAGCCAGATTAAATGCCGCTGCATAATTATTAAGGTGATGGTCCTAATAAAGTCATTCCATCTCACCCCTAATATTCGACGTAAGCATCTGTTCCCAAAGCTCAGTTTACGGTTTTTATGGAAGTGGATGAACTGAATTCAGATGGATTCATAGAGACAGGATGCAGCCGACTAGAAAGAGACCTATTACTAGATATAGATCTGCGTAACAGTGGTGGATATGGGTCTAAATGTGAGTATTGAATTTAAAATGGCTTAAAAGTTCGGCTCTGGTGTTAGCTGTTGGTCAAGTTGAAAGACAAAGTCATATATGGAGACATTGGACAGTAGGTAGTCTTGAAAAAACATTCGTACCTATTGAAGGATATCATGGCTACAATTCATGCCCAAAGTTCGTTAGAGGTACACCGATGATAATTGTGTTTTTTACTATTTATATAACATTGAACTATACATAAATAATATTACGATGATGTTTGTAGCAATGTATCGGCAACTGAACGTTTATTTCGCGCGTAACTTAACAAATATTTCATTTCGAGTCTGTATTAATGATAGTAATATACTACAGGTCATAAATAATAAATTTATTTTCCTATAAATCTGCAAATAAAATATGAACATGGGTGCATGTCTTGGGATGTATATGTGTACAGCTGAGAGCAAATTCAAAAAAGTATCGAATTTGAATATCACCACTTCGTCTACCTCGTGAACACCCGGGCACAGGTGAAGCTAATTAAAAGCTTTTAATAATTTACGGTAAGCAAAAAAAGTCTTCAAATAATTATCTATGGAATCAGACGTGGAAATGTGTGAGAAAAAGATCATGTAACATTGTATGGAAAACTAGGAAGGCTTCCAAAAAAATTTGGGGAAAAAAAGCAGGACATAATTTTTTTTTTATATCTACAATGTTCACTCCCAAGATGGGGCATATGGATCTACACAGTGTGAAGATATCCACTCCAAAAGAGGAGTATACGGAACTCCGCAATGTGACAGACATTGAATCTTGGCAGATTATTTTTCACGAGAATTGTTTGTTAAACAATTACTCAACCCAATGGGCATCCAGTCCTGCATTTTCGGATATTTAAAATCTGACAAGTGGGGAATCGAAGCCGCACTCCCCGGATTACTAGCTGGGCACGCTACCACCTACGCTACCGGGGAGACATCAAATAAATACCGCTTATCAGATCTCTCTAGCAGAGGTAGAAAGTCCGAAAGAAAGTAAGAAAAATGAGGACTTCCATTCAGTCTAAATGTTTTTTCTTCTTACCCGCTCCCATATTTGGAAATCAATCGCTACTCAAGCTTACCGGTCACGTCAGCATCCTCTAACATTATGATCTCCTAAATATTTTTCTTCCATATCCGCTCCCTTAGTGGAGAATATGGTCACCACGTGCCGCCTCTAAAAATCTTTATGGTAACCCCGATGAATACAAATATTATTTATCGGTCTTCCAGGATGCCGACAACCGGCGAGCTTGAAGAATAGGCAGGTCAGGTTCAGACTCCCTTGAGGTATCCGCAGTATGTGGCGGATCCTGGTCCAGCGTCGCAGTTTCACTTTGTCAGTGATAAGTGGCTGTGTGGTGCGTTCTCTTATCTTCTCATTTCGAACGAAGTCATACCAACGTATCCCCAGAATCTGCCGCAGGCACTTGTTCTCAAAGCTTAGACTACGGTTGCTTTGGGCCTCTGTTGGGTGCCACGTTTCGCAACCGCGAACCGTGACCTAATATGACATGAACATGATGAAGTATATTTATCGGTCCTCTGGGAACCTCATTATCGTATTCATGTAGAATTGTGGAAGCTAGAGTTAGCCAAGAGAAATTAATTTGGCCTGCAAGTGTATACTTAAGTTTAACATTCGAATAAAATAAATAAACGATCGTAAATCAATGGCGGGCAGCGAGCATGTTCGTCTACTACAATGGCGCGTCTGGCCTTTTTTTGCATCCCCGTACAGCAGCGAACGAGCTACTTGAGCCCCGTGAATAATTTCCGACGCGGCAAAAAAGGCGCAACACTGGTATGGGATTCGAACCCGGGACCGGCATGTGTGCGCGTGAATGTCCGACCGGTTATCGCGACATCGGTCTGCCCGCGGGTCGCAGGAAACCTTAACCTTTTGACAACGTAAACTTGTAAAGCGAAGTTATCGAGTAAAATGTAGTTTCAATCCAACCATCAATTTAAGTATATTATGCCCACTACGGAATGGAAAAACTAATTGAAATCCACAAGAATTATTCATTTATTTTACATATGTTGTATTGCTTATACTTACAACACGACATATATATGATTATAACAAAAATATTAAAAGAGAACACATAAAAAACCAAGACAATCTTGTAAAACTAAACGAAAGAATAAAAATATAATCAAAAAAAAAATACAGAAGGAAGAAGAGAGTGTCTATCGAGTAAATTAGGCAGACCCAATTCTAATAAAGTATATAATAGCATCCATCATATAAGCTCCCTCTCACATAGATGGAAGATATCACTATCTAAGGCAATCTTGTTAAACATCGCCATTGCTCTCCGCATTGCCCATGACTACTGGCACGATAGTCCTGCATTTAAGAATGAAAAACAGCAGATAAACTCATTGAACAAAGTTTACAGGAGGCACAAAAAATGTTTAATGAGTTTGAGTCAAAGTGAAAACATTACATACGCACACTGAATACTAAAACTGGTGTTTTTTTTACTCAATATGATATTAATTCATTAAGTTATTCAAGAAAAACCAACGAAATTGATTAGGTGGAACCTTTTTTCATGATCGCCATTTTAAAAGACCATCTTTTTTTTAAGTTTAAAACTAAATTTAGACGCTAATTCGGAATTTTCATCTTATATCATTTTGGTAGAACGTGTGTTAAGTTGTATGTATACATTCTGATTATCGAATAAAAGCTATTTTGAAAAATTGTAGGTTACGTCCTTTTTCCTTTTCATAGTCGAAGTTTATTTTTATTAGCTCATTCGTAAGCATTGTTGAAATCGTGAACGGGATAGATTTATTATTGTATCACTGCGACAGTTTGGGAATTCAGAAAATGTAACTCAATTTTGTAACTTGTCTTGTGAAATTTGATACGATGAAGTATTTGGTAATTAATAAAATTTTATTCCAAAATTGGATCTCGGTCCGCAGTTTTGTGACCAATGGCGTCCAGAAAGAAAATGTGTGTAACACCGCGGGGCGTGTAAATGGCTGTGCCTTTTATTTATTTACTTATCCAGTCGTTGCATTTTATTCAATTTTAATTGAAACCGAGAAACGATTAATTCCCGCTGCTGCCGTGTGGATTCATTCCCTTGTATATATATGTGTACCCGCGTGACATGTGTACAAGCAACATAGTTGTAGCTCTACAAGTAATCATATCATTTATTAAAACACTGTACGCAGCCACTTGTTCTTAATTAATTACGAGTGATCGCCGTACCAACAAAAGTGTTAGATTACGTTGATCTACGATCGTTAAGAGAGGCTACACACGTTCAAGTTTGCATGCACAATCATTTGTGTGTGACCATTATTTTTTTCCTGAAAACGAAACGAATTATTGGTCTTTCCATTTCTGATAACTATCTGAGAAATCGAGAACATCGGGTGACTTTTATTCCTATATCCAGAAGTAACCTGTCATTATGTCATGCCAATGCGGAGAGAAATGGCGATGTTTAACGAAATTGTTTCCTATATTGATATCTTCTACATGAGTAAGAGTGAGTTAATAATGATGATATTTTATACATTTCTAAATAAAAAACCGCCTAACTCAACGGGAAAGCATTATTTGCATCAAATGTATTTATATATACATTTTGTACATGTTATTTTCAATTAATTTTCTTGTAATATGTTTTCTAATATGTTTTGTGTGTAAAACTATTATGCTATGTTGTAAATGCTTTGAACTGACAATTGGCGACATTTGCAACATATAAAATACATAAATATACTCAATTTAGAGAACGGATATGGAGGAAGAATAAATACATGGCTGGATAAGTATGGATTGAGCGGTTGGCTAACAATGAATACAAATCCACACAAAAGCCTCGGAGCGTATATAGCATATAAAAATGGGGTTCCGTTTGTTTTATTTACTGGATACAATGACACTTGCATGCTGTTGACTGATTATGTATAAACTGATATAAATGTAGAATGAATAAAGCACGCCACTGGTTAGTAACGGCGGGGCATAAAAATATGAAATTAATTCGTGTCGATCGCTTATCGCTCGTGATCATTCCTGATCAAACTTTATGGTAAAGACACGCAATCCCTTAATTATCGCTTTCAAAATATTCTACCTCTATTCAACGAAAGGAAAAAACACACAGTCGGTATTACAGTATGTATTATATTTCCAACACTTTTCAATTAATATTAACGTGATGATGTCGGTTAATCGCGATCTAAATAAAATAATTTATTATTTAAATTATATAATTAATGGATTATTGCGTTACGTTATAATAATGTAACATTAAAAATATTATGTTAATGTCTAACTCGACTTTGTTTTAGTTTTTTCATGTGTAGCCACGTTTTTTCACGATTCACTTCACGGGTAATTGTTGATTATATTAAAAACACGATATTTCAAGCTAAAATATATATCGACTGTGTAAAGGACTCCACGCTATACAAGGTAAAACCCTATCTATATAATGTATTCGGCGGAGTTACGGGATGCAGGTATGACCTGGGAGGACGCAAGAATACTGGCGGGTGACAGAGATCTTGGAGCCGGCACGTGGTTATCATATGCTCCACGTATACTTCCGCAAGTTTGCATGAGCGTGCGTAGCCCATCCATCAATCTATATAAATTTATATTAGTTTAAAATTAGCCCATTTAATGGATACTTGACACAAATACTTTCGTCTTCTGTCAAATTGATTTGAATTAACACTCAGAAGTTCCTCATATCGCGCATACTACTGGATGTAAAAGCTTGTCGTGATTTCTATTTTATTTTGCTATTTAAATGTTTACAATTTATAATTGATTTGTTTTTGTGGCAACTGGTTTTATAAACATAAATGTAAATGTGTACAATGCGAACCAAAGTATACAAAGCTTCGAATTTTAATGTAATAATAATAATAAAAAAAACAGTTCAGTACCTATGTTTTTCTACCTTACTAGTCTCAGCATTATTGCAAGAAGGTAAATGTATTTTTTATTTCTTTTATTTGAATTTTTTCAATGGTCTCATTATGTTCCCGCAGCGAGTGAACGAAGATGTCTATCTGCATGCACCATTGAACCCAGTCTCTCGCTTATTTGGCGAAAAATTCGGTTCCCGTTTCGAGTACCTATGAGCACGTCTGTCTTACCTGTCAGGGAAAGGTAGGATATGAGGTATGAGTGTGTATTCATCAAACATTAAAATGTGTTTGTTTAGTTTTGAGATATTCAGCTGGCGTATGATCTACGCAGGAAGAAAGGTATGTAGACGTGCCCAACCAGGCCGGCCTCGTCCACGCGAACGCAAGATAATTTGCACACGCGTAGACTAAAATAATACGACACATTATGATAAATAGTACGTGCATAAATATCAACGACTAATTGAAGGCGTTTCTCAAATATGTAGTTGGATATTTTTGGATGCTGTGATTATACATACGCATTTTGTCTATCCAGCAATTTCTATATGTAGTTCCTGGAAGTTTCCATACTACTGGGTGACAGAAAGCCTTCCGGCGTCATGTAATATGTAACATGTCAAAAATATCCATAGGAAGCACTAGGCGGAACTGAGGGATGGCGGCATAAATTGGGTAGATGTAAGACGGCTGGCGGGTGACAGAGATTCCTGGAGGCGTTATGTGGCAGCCTCAGTTCTGTTTGGGGAACGGATATGACAGAAGAAGAAGAAGAAGGATGATAAGATTTGTGTAGCAAATATCTTATCTTTGAGCTATGTAGCGCCCATATTCATTTGTTATTTTAACCTCTTCCATACCAGCCAAAATTTACAAGATGGACACCCGTAGGCCAGCTATTTTTGAAATGATAAAAGCCACTTTAAAATTTTTAAATACGCTTAAAATTATGTAAATTTGGAAAAAAATTCGAATTTATATGTTTCTCAAGTTTTCTATTGGCATTTACACACTAAACTGTTAATATTGTTTTGAAAATACACACGAATAGGGTTTTCACACACAGAACCATTATAATCTTTTGTATGGTATAATTTTTAATTTAGGAAAATTATTATTATAACATTTAAAAACTATGTTCCACACACAACGCCACATTACATTTTTTGTATATGTACTTTGATTCTCGTCGTATTTTTTTAATTTTTACATACATCACAGTAAAAAAATATATATAGAATATTTTTATATTGTTTACAATAAGACGTATGTATACCCACAACAAACAAGAAAGTATATGGCTTTAAATTGATATACCCGTGAATTTATCAATATATGTAATCATAAAAAATAAAACTGCTCCATTGAACGAAATCACAGACGCTACTTATTAAAATTGATAAACGAAACACTATTATTACTCGAAACAATTCACTGGGGAAGTCCCGGAAAGCTTCGCCTGACAGGTGACGCGATGAACCTGAATGACATGTAACAAACGACAAACTCAACGTTTACTAAAATTGCTGATTTCGGTTAGTATATTGATATTTGGGATTCGGTAAAAAAATTGTCAATAGATGGTAGAATACAATTGTATAAAATAAAAGTCGAAATACGTTTCTGATGGACTCGTATGACGTTGGAAAGAATTGACGAGTTTACTTGTCCGTCGGCTGACGGGACATGAAAAGTTTGGCGAGTTAACTTGTCCATGGCAAGCATAGCTTTAATTATGTTATTGGTTGATAAAACCCATACATTGAAGTTTGCAGAATTCTAAAATGATACATTTTATGAAATTCACGAATTGAGTATATTATTCGTATAACTCAGAAAAATCAGTTTAGGTTATCCAGTATGGACTGTAGATAATAATATTATATTATTTATTTCAGTCCACTGCTTTCTTATGCACTATTGAAAAAAAATAATAAACATATTAGTTTAAGAAATATTATAGTAAACTGTAGTGGGTAAGCTATAAATACACAGCCAGGTAGTTAGGGAAGAACCTTTTTTTTATTTACAATGGGGTGAATTTGGTTATCGCCGATCTTAACAGGTCTTTTTCAACGAACCATTTTACTCGAAACATTTCAACAATCGTCGAATTAACTGAGGGAAGATGTTTATAAAAACATGCGAGTAAAAAAACGTCTGTCCTTTTTGGCTGTTTGAAATTAATAGGATTGTCGTAGGTCATTTGCCAAAAGATTCTTGATTGACAAAAGCACTTTATTCATAAACGATTTGAACAATGCATTGTCGTTACAGAAAGAGGGATAATTAATAAAAATGACTTAATTTAAATGCCACTGATGCAGTGGCGTAGCTACCATGGAAAGGTTGGAGCAGTCGCTCCAGACACACGTATCACAAGGGGCGCAAAATCAGAAAGGATAGCACAGAAGGCATAACATAATATTAATACGCAAGAGCTAAAAAACTGAAATATAATTTTGTGATCTCAATCGAGAACAAATTACTTTAAAAACAAATGCAGCGATGGTTATCTAAATCAGGGTTTCCCAACTTTTTCTTGGAACTGGAATTTGGAACTTGGAATGGAACACTTCTCAAACCCGGAGATTTTAACAGAACACTTGATATTTTGTAGATTGGGTAATTCTTACTGGTAACAAGATCTTTAAATGTGTTGCAATGTATTAAATCTTTCCGAATTGTCGCGGAACACCTATTCAGGTTCAGCGGAACACTGATCTAAATAATACATTACATTACATGACGAGTATTTGTGGATGATGTAAGAGTCCTGTAAAGTGACTTGGTTATCAATTATATGTTCATTCATAGCAACAACGTAATTAATATTAAAGTCTGTAATACCGAATAATATCGACTAAGCCGTTTGATCCAAATGATATGCATATACAATAATATACATACATGGATCTACAGAGGATTTTTTGTTTTTACGAGGATTGAGTGGCAGTTAATCAATGCACTGGCCACCCAATCCTGCATTGAATAGACTACGGAATTTAAATATGTAAGGTTCGGTGCCGAGTGCGAGTGCTTGTCATGTCGGGTATTAACACTTTTGGCAAATTCGCACAAAATGCGCTTAACGTTTACGTCAATAAACATATTTACTAAAATACTTTAATTATTTCAATATTGTTTTGTTTATTGTACTAAAAATTCTATGCGGAACCAATTTATCAATATTTTAGTATTATATTATTGTCACAGCTTATATAATTTTCACTTAAAACTAAGATATTGCATATTTTTAATGTTTGAGAAAAAATGCAATATAATCTTCATCGGCATTAAT
>JAGVSQ010014987.1:0-10369 GCA_022683975.1 Rhyacophila evoluta
TGTCTCGGGAGTAAATATAAATTACCCAAGACTTAGGTCGCCACGCACTTAAGTGGGCTGAAGTCAAATTAAATATAATGAAAAAAAGCTGATTAAAAAAATGAAGACTATTTGGTCAAGAATTTTACTTTACCAAAAGTATTTTTGTATAAAATAACCATATATAAATAATTATTAGTGTCCCTGGTAGCATACGTGTCTAGCAATCTAGGGAATACGGGTTTGATTCACCATCTGCTGGATTTTATGAATCCAAAAAATGCGAGACTAGATGTCTATTGGACCAAGCAATTGTCCGACAAACAATTCTCGCGAAAAATAATTTATCAAGACGTCCTCACATTGTGGAGAATTAGATTGATCGGTTTGTTATAATTGATCATAAGTTTTCTTTAATCTTTTAGCTTTAATACAATTTTGTGGTTTTTATTCTCATTTCATCGTTTAATTAAAAGCTTTTAATTCAGGGATCGAACGAATAATAGCAAATCATTATAAATAGTTTTGTAACAATAAACTCAAGCTCTAATTATCTGTATGCTCTATAAAAAAAATGTTCTAAAATTGACCCTTATTATAAATGAAATTTAAAATCACCATACATAATTTAAAGAAAAAAATTACAATACAGCAAAATGTTTTATAATTCAAAGTGAACGACACTAAATTTAAATAAAACACATGTCTATAATTACTCGTATTATGTGTAACTTTGGCGTTGACTGAAATTGTATTTGACATAAAAATAAATCTGTGGGCATAATATGTTTTCAATCAATTTTTTATTGATATTAAAAGAAATACTGTGAGGCCTATACAGTTTGTGCCACATTGAGTTATTGGGTTAAACAGAACTTTTACGATAATAAACAACGACGTTGACTCAGCGTAAACATATGGTGGCATTGAAAATAAATCGGTATTATAAGAATAATACAATAATACATAATTATATCATATGATTAGTAACTGAGAACATACTAGATTAGTAGCCAGTGCATACGTTAATGATGCTTCTTGAGATTTTAAGCTGAAACAAATTTTTCATTTTCTATCCAACAGAATTTTGTAACTCTGGTGTATTATGGTAAAGTAAATCTTAATATTAATTAAGAACTGTCAGTTTTTTTTTAATAAAAACTATGAAAAAAATATTTCAAATTATATAGAAAGTGGAATCGGTGACAATCAATCAATTTCAGTCCTTTTCATATTTTTGAGATAATGTGTCGCACATTCAATATATTAAATATAACGTAAATATATGTTATATTTTAATGATTTAATCATATTAATATAATAATTCATTTAATTATAATGTATTAATTAAACAAGTGACTCTGCTCTAAACACAATACATTGTATGCGTTGAATTTACAATTCCTCTGTATTGATAATTGCTCTTAGTCATTATCGCATGACATTTAAGTCATAAATGTAAGTTATATACCTTTCATACCGGGTACAATTTCCCAAAGGATATTTTCATAATAGCTATTAGTCATGTTATGTTTTCCCCATAAATGAGGGTTCAGCGCATCGTTCCTCATAAATAACATCAAAACGAAATGAGCTTGTTTCATTTTTTTGATACACACTTTGTAAAAAAAGAGTTAATGGAATATTTTCAAAATTATCATCGTACTTAGTACACAAAGTTGTTCAACATTCTTTCAATGAGTTCAGCGTTGTAAAATTTTTCTCTTTTATCATAAAGCTATTTTTTGTTAAATTTAATATTCTATTTCTTTATCCCAGTTAAGCAACCACTAACCCGAATCAGTTCAAATACGACCTCATGGTGGAGAGGGTTCAGAAGAAATTTGAGGAGGGATATGTATTTGGCGACGCAATTTTTTTGACTTATGCGTGGTTTTATTGATTACTCTTGCTAATGTTGGTCTGCATGTCCCTGATAACTACATAAGAAATCGAGAAAATCAGCTGTTTTTTTATTCCTAAATGCAGAACTATCCTGCCAATAGTCATGCCAATGCGGAGGGCAATGGTGATGTTTAACCAGATTCCCTCGGGTATTGATATCTTCCAGCTAGGTGAGAGCGAGCTTAAATGCATGCTATTATATCCATTATTAGAATAGAGTCTTTCTAATTTACTTGGTAGACACTCTCTTTGTCGTTCTGTATATATACATATAGATATATTTAATTCTTTCTCTATTCTTTTTTTATATTTTAATATATTTTTGATATTTTCGTCATAACTATTTATGTGTATCGTGTTGTTAACGTATTAAACTTTTAATTTTTAATGTCACAACATGTAAAAAATAAATAAATCTTCTTCTTCTTCTTCAAAACTGAAAAGTAAAACAATAACATTTTTCAGAACAGCGTTTTTTTATATAAATTTTGTTCAAATAAACGACATTAGTTTTTAAAATTAAATTAAATAAAAAATATTTCCTTTATTTCTAGTCAATATCTGATAAGCTTAAAACAATATGAGGCATGTTTCCGGAAGGCATTAATGATAAAAATCATTAAACATTGCTGTTTTTAGACGCAATAAAGATATAATGTCTGATTATGTTCATTTATTATAAAAGCTTTCAAAATGGTACCAGAATTAGGTGATAGCACAATTTCACCGACAATATATTAAATTTTGTGGTTATACGTTCCGGCAAAAGATTAGTTTATGTATCATAACATTGACAAAATTGACTCATAAATAGATTTGCAATACACAAAATATAAAACTTTGTTTTAAAACCATTAAACAAACCGTAAAATACTTCTGTGTACATCAATAAATTTCAACAAATTTTTACATTAATTTTTTACCAAAACATTTTTAATTTCACGTAGACTTTTTTCAACACACGAAATCTTTCCGTATTTTTTTTAGACAACCGAAAAAAATGTGACGATATTTAAATATCGTAACACTTTTGAAGCGTTTTATCATGAGGCTTAATCTTTTAATGTTTTCAGTAGAACAAATTTAACAACTCTACGAGGAAAATAAATCTAAAGCTAATTTCTAATTATGTAGATAGTAATTATTTCATATAATTTTATAACGAACTTTTCACTATTGTGCACACAAAAGTATTTATAATTACGTTTTCGTTTTGATAAATTAAGACTTGTTAATAAGACGTAAGATGTATTTCTTTAAAATAATAATGTATATATTGTAGAAAATATGTCTTTTAATATTGTGTGTATTTTAAAATGTGACCTTAGTTTAAAGCTCAAAGTTTCTTTAAATAAATGAAGCTTCTAAAGATAGTGGTTTTGTGACCAGCTAGTTGTGGTTAGTGATTTAAAATAGTTGCCATTTTACGATTAACTCTATTCGTCTCTCATAAAGCTCTCGTGTTGAAAAACTTTAGTATTTTCAGGAGATGCTGAGTTTTATCGCTTCTCTGATACCCAATAAAAGAGTGGGATAAAAATATGAAAAGCTCGACCTGACCCACTTCAAATATGTCACTTTTCAGAGCGCTTTTAAAAGGGATTTTAGATTGTAGGATACCGGATAACGTTTTATTAGCTCAGCATTAATTTTTATGAAATGACAACATCAGACCTCTGTGATAATTAAATCCTATTTATTTGTATGGCCAACGTATTTTCATTTCCCCTCCGTGAATAATTATTTTATCTAAATAACACAAGCTGAAAATTTATTTCGGCAAAACAATTTTTTACAAGTATTCTATACAAGTGCGGAGTAATGTATTTTTTTTTATATACCATGTTCGCTCCCAACATAAAGCATATGGATCTACACAGTGTGAAGATATCCACTCCGAAAGAGGAGTATATGGATGTCCGCAATGTGAAGACGTCTCGACAGAATATTTTTCACGAGAATCGTTTTTCAGACAAATATTCAACCCAATGGGCATCAACTCCTACATTTTTGTATTTTTAAAATCCGACAAATGAGGATTCGAACCCGCATTTCCCGGATTGCTAGGCGTGCACGCGACCAACAGCGCTACCAAGGAGACAAAATATAAAATACGTATAAATTATCTGAAAAAATGTTGATAAAACTCATTTATACTCGTTTATTAAGCTAACTTTGATCCAAGGTATTTATTCAATAATTTTTACTTTATCCCTATCTCGATTTTCTGACAATGCATTTAATAATATTTCATTTTTACACTTGGTTTCTTTTTTGTCTAATATATACAAGTTATGATCTTTTAATCATGTTTAATAAGAAGACACGTAATCACAATTAATATTTTGTTTCGTAAACGTGTAATATCAACCGCCAGTCACGTTGAGCTGAAAGGTCTGTAAAAGCTAAAAAAATCTATCAATACGATAAAAAATTAGATAAAAACTTCCGTTGCATTAAAACTACACACTCTATTTAGTTTAATTTTGGGTTTACTGTTTTCTCGGTGACACAATAAATAGTTTAAAAACTTGTAATAGTTAAAACAGACACGGCCAGTATATGGCAATACGTCGAAGTATTTAAATAAAGGGTTTTAGTTCAAAATTTAACAAATAAATAATGTTGTTATAAGTCATTCTCAAAATACAAACATTGTTTTACTATACACATATATGATTAAAAAACGCGTTACGAAAAATTCTATTATAATACATCTAAATTGGTTTACTAAGTTTGCTTTTATTGAATAGCTTCATAAGGAAAGCTTAATGTTTATATTGTTCATAAAAGCTATAATATGAAATACAGTCAGTGCCTGCACATTTACGATTTCACGGTAATATGAAAATGTACATACGAGCAATGGTCAAATTCCAATTTCGAGAACTATGAACATGCAATCTAAATGAACTAGGAAAGAAAGGAAATGCATATCCATAAAGTGCAGTGGAATGGAAAAATCTACCGGACGGTCGTTGCAGCTGTAACATTTCATTGCGGAAAACAAAAAGATATCCGCTTCCCATACAAAGTATTCACTGAAATGTGGCTGGACATTTGACATTTCGATTTTATGGCAGTTTTTTATTATTTTAGAAGTCACAAAATTTTAAAATTTAATTTATATATCTTTTTTTCCCAAAAAGCTATAATAAATTACAATATTCTGGACATAACTCTTTTGTAAAATGACATTTGCATTCTTTTTTATACATCAAGGATTGATTCAAATCTACATTTTTCAGTCACGTATTATATGATAGTTTATGTACGAATATATTTAGAAATTAAATACATGTTATCGCTATGGTTCGAATTCAATAATACGTTGAAATATAAAAGACAATAAAAATATACAGTTATTTGTTTTGCATAATAAATTTTTATAGTACTTAGTGCATGTATATTGTGTATCTATTCTGTATTATAACAAATAAAGATTTTAATATCAGACAATGGGAAATAATTTTACCATTCTTTATTGTACAATTTTTTTATGACATTCTATAAGTATCGTCAATTTAAAAACGAAATAATATTCCGTACGTTTTCCTAGTAGGTAATGGTGATTAATGTTTAAATATTATTGTAGAAATTATCATTACACTCACGTTAATAGAATTACCCTCATAAACAATGGTAATTTTAAAGGCTGGTAAATAAAATAAAATATTTAAATGTTATACATTAATAACCCATTTTCAATACTAACATAATAATTTGTTCTATTATAGCAATAGAACCATGCCCTTATCAATATAATGTTCTAAAAATAATTCTTATGATAACTATACCAATTTTATTATGTATACTTGTATATGTTTATATACTCATTTGGGCCCACCAGCCGTTGACCTCCAATGCAAGCATTCTATCAATACTGCTCTACGTTTACAAAAGTGACACCCAACAAAGGACCAAAACAACCGTGTTCTAAGCTTTGAGAATAGATGCCTGCGGCAGATTCTGGGGATACGGTGGTATGAATTAGTTCGAAACAAGAAGATAAGAAAACGGACCGTGTAGCCACTTGTCACTGACAACTGGACATGGCTCTGCCACATATTGCGGATGCCTCGAGAAAGTCTGAACCCGACCTGCATATTCTTCAAACCAACCGGTTTTCAGTGTCGTCGAAGGCCGTTAAATATTATCTATAGAATGTATTCGGTGGAGTTACGCGATGCAAGTATAACCTGGGAAGATGCAAGAATACTGACAGGCGACGGGGATTCTTTGAGGTGGCACGTGGTATCTATATGCTCCACTTAAAAATTGGATGTGGAAAAAGAAGAAAAAGAAGAGAAATATATTTTTAAGACATGCTAGTATTCCAAAAGTTTTTCATTTAGATCAACACAGTGTGAATAAATCTACTCGAAAAGTAGAGTACTTGGATCACCGTAACATGATGATATATCGTGACAAATTTGTTTCACGAGAATTGATTGTCTGTTACTGAGCCCAATGGGCATTCGGTGCCGCATTTTTAGACTTTAAAAAATCTAGCAGCTATGGAATCAAACACCCCGCATTAAATCTGGCACGCTAACCCCTTGGCCGCCAGTAAGACAAATGGGCAAGATCGTGATATATGTGGCTGATATTTTAACCCACCTGAAGACCATTCCTAAGTTGAAACATTATCAATATTCTTACTGCTGTCTCTATGATGACACCTTGTCTTAAATCGTGATATGAAAAACACAGCTAGATACGATATTACGCACGATCAAAATCTATTGTGCTATAACTTTATGGAGAAAATAATTACTTGATGGTAAAATTAATCAAATTCGAAAGCTTAAAAAGAAGTGAAAGTTTCTGGGAAAAGCTCTAGTATGAAACAAAACAAAGTTAATACACCTAAACAGTTGACACGTTTAGGTGCTGGATATACTTAATAAATAAAAACTTTGTTTTCTAATTCTGTATACTCGCCCACACACTCCATAGGGAAATACAGACATATAAATTCCTATTATATATTCAAGAAAAAGCTACCGATAGTCCACTAATAAATATGTACCATCCAACCTTTTGTATTTTTACCGCACGCCGATTCAAAAACAGCGTACACGGATCCATTTTAGTAGAAGAGATAAATAACTTTGCATATAAACGTTTGTGATCAGTATGCACTACAGTAGAATGAAATATGTATGATATAACTTCATTCTTACATCGAACATAATGGTATCCGTTGTATGTCCTATATACATTGTATTGATTATTATGTACGATAATAAAAACGGTATTTTTCTAAACATTACAAGAGGTTTGAATATTAGAATTACTTTATTTATTTTATTAATATGAAGTGGAATATTAATAATGTTTCATGTATTGCTTACGATAGCCAAGAGGTAAGCGTGCGTGGTTTGGAATCTGAGATTACGGGGTTGATTCAAATATTTACCGGATTACAAAAGAATCCAAAAATGCAGAACATTTTCCTATCGGGTTGAGCAGATACTTGACAACTAATTCATGTTAAAAATCAAGATATCTTGTTACGTTACGTCGATCCACATGAATACTCAACTTCCAGAGTGGAAATATTCGCACTATATAGATCAATATATTCTACTTTCAAAGCAAATACAATAAACTGTTTTTTTATACCATGTTCGTTCGCAAAGTGCAGCATATTTATCCACACAGTGTGAAGAAATCGACTCCGAAAGTGGAATAAATGGATCTCTCCAACGTGAAGAAGTCTTGACAAATTATTCTAACGAGAATCGATTGTCAAGAAATTGCTCAACCAATCCTGCATTTTTATTTTATTTTTTAAACTCGACATATGGGGAATCAAATCCGCATTTCCCGGATTGCTAGACGCGCATGCTGCCAACTGCGATAACTGGACGAGACTTTTTAATACAATAATTAAATAAAGAAAGGATCTAACGAAATTAACATTTTACGACTGGCATAAATGCTTAAATTTACAATGTTATTGCATTATTTGAGCAATATATTCATATGAATTTGTATGCGCTGAACATTTTTATAAATATTTTATAAAACCTCATACTTAACTATCATACCTGAATCTCATAAAATATATTAATTTAACCTGTACCAATCTATTATTTGTTCCACTCTGGAAATGTAATTAACCAAAAAAAAATTATTTACAATATCAGCATATGTCAGATAATAATAGTCAGACATATTTTTATATTAAACGCTCAATATGCAGTTTGCATGGAGATGGTCACATAATTCGTTTGCGAGGCTTTGGTACACGCGTTAAGTAGAACACGTGTTGATTGATAAAAAATAACGTTTACTATCGCATACTTCCTTTCGTCTTTATAGCTGCCATTTGCAATTCAATGCAAAATGACATGACATGAAATGCATTTAAAAAGCTATTGTTTTCATCTATTTTGGTATGAAAGAGCTCAAACTCGTTATTTCAACATACGGGGGGCTACACACGTTCTAATTTGCATGCAAATTTGTGTGTGGCCATTATTTTATTTCATGAAAACGGAAGTCTACTAATTTTAGATTATTCTACGTCATAAAATGAACTAAAAAATAAACCATTTATTGATACGGGATGCTTTAATTATTATTATTGTTCAATATTAACATGCTCGATTTTACCAAAAAAATCACTTGCCACCACTCGCCACGTCTCCACACCCGTTACGCGGGATTATACCGTGGCGTAACGAACATAAGGCGCTCTTCATAAGTGCCAGAAGTATCGCAGGAGCAGCTTACCAAGATCTCGGTCGGCGTGCACTAGAGTGTGATTCCTATCCTAGCTAATTATACCCAGTTATTATCTAGCCTTGTCGGGAAGAGATCTTCTCGTTTGCCGTAAAACTTTTCAATTTATTTAAAAGCTAGAAAATTATTCTTAGAAACCAAGTTGAATCGGCCGACCAGTCCAACAAATGACCGATGGGTTTTGAAAATTAATAGTTTATATTACAAAACGAAATAAAAATAATGTTACGTTGCATTATACAAAAACAAAAATGAATACAGGCCTAGTATAAAAACATAGCAGTCTCATAATGATTACTAGATGTAACGAAAATAATTCTAATATTTTTTTAACATAATATATGGTCACCTTGTGTATATGCCTTTACTAGTATGCTTAAGCGCATGTAGTAGCAGCATACGTTGATTAATTTATGGAATTTAGTCAAACATTATTTTCGAATATTTCGATATTTAAAATATCATTATATTCACTGTCGTGGTTAATTGGTAGATAAGCAAATACATATGTACTAACACAATGTGTGTTTCTGTGTAATCTTAAAAACTACAACAAACCATCGACACTCAAACGCTTCCGATATTTAAAAAAAATCATTTTTTTTTTTTTGAATTAGTACAAAGTTACCATATCTACATAAAATACGGGGTTAACACAGCACCAGAGAAATCTCGAACATCTGGCTGTGCAATTAGATTTCTATTTTCAAACCGATCAGTTCTCGACGTCCCGG
The DNA here is from genome assembly GCA_022683975.1 of Rhyacophila evoluta. Lineage (NCBI taxonomy): Eukaryota > Metazoa > Arthropoda > Insecta > Trichoptera > Rhyacophilidae > Rhyacophila > Rhyacophila evoluta. The sequence continues at coordinate 9,372 of JAGVSQ010014987.1, forward strand.
AAGGTCGTTAAATACTATCTATAGAATCTATTCGCAGAGTTACGGGATGGCAGGTAAGACCTGGGATAACGCAAGAATTACAGAAAGACAGAGATTCTTAGAGGTGGCACGTGGTGTTCATATGCTCCACTTAAGAATCGGATATAGAAGCAGAAGAAGAAGACAAAGTATAAAATTTGTGCATATATACAATTTCCTTCATGGGTTTTCTTCAGGCCTGTATTCTAATTTGAGATTAACACCGACCTCTGCAAATGAAGAAATTAATTAAAATTTCTATTTTACGGCACGACTCAATCTTGAATTTATATCTAAAGTCTTAAAAACCATTACTGTCCCGTCTCTTTGAAATAAAACTGAAGTTTTTCCATTATTCCGCCGACTTTACCATTAAAAATACTCGGTGTACGGTAAAGAAACCCATAACAATACCGGTCAGGGTTGCCAACACTAAAGACAAATTGTAATAAATTAAAATTATTTACATTGAAAGCTTTTAATAATTTATTAGCCTGTAATCATGTCAATTTATGAAACGATCAATATCAACTATATAAAGGTAAATGAACGTAACCCTCAAACTTTCAAAAAAGTTTTTACGGTTGATAGCAATAAATACAATGTACCAAGCGTATTGATATATGTATTATTTTCCAAATTATTCTAGCTATAATAGTTACAATAGTTTTAATAGTTGTAATATTAAATTATTATCAGTTAAGGATGTAAATACACATAATTACTATCCATGTGCTAACTCGAGCTTTTTTTAAACGAGGACATTAAAAAACGCTAAGATCTTGGTCTTTCTCGTTATTCAATATACACACTCTTTCTATCTCTATTTTGGTAATATGTAAACTTATATTTATATATCATATTTGCTCCCAAAGAAGAACATATAGATCTAAACAATATGAAGATATCCACTCTAAAAGTGGATTATATGGATCTCCGCAATGTGAAGACATGTTTTGATAGATTATTTTTCAGGAGAA
>JAGVSQ010014988.1:0-10368 GCA_022683975.1 Rhyacophila evoluta
TACAGACCAATATTAGCCAGAGCGGCAGAGTTATCAATAAGACCACGCATAAATCAAACAATGTTCGGTTAATGGCGTACGTATATTAAATTGTATGTAGCTATACGTCATGTGATTTTGCGAGATGAGTTCCTTGTTTCATGGTGCGTTTTTTATGGCTTTTAAATATTTGGAAAAAAACTGCAAGTCAGTCGCAGTGTGCAAGCAATACAGAAATCATGTAAGTTTATAATAAACCGTTATATCGTTTCGATCAGCGTCTTCCTCACTAAGCTGTAAAAAGTGATGCAGTGCATAGTCATTGCCAACCATTGAAGCACGAGCAGGAGCCCTGGTAGATGAAGCATGAGCAGAAGCCTCGGTTTTCTCTTCCGTGATTGAGCTGGTAAACGTGCGCGCTTTGACACCGTAGGTTACGGGTTGAATCGTTTATAAATATATTTTTTAAATAATAAAAAATCATGACTTGATAATTAAATACTTAGAGATTTCTTGTCAACTTATTACTGTGGATAAAAATTTGTTATAATACGTGTTTATATTTTAGAGATCTATCCAGTTTATATTTAGTGTGTGTTCATCAGTAAAACTAATTAATATCGACTGTAGAAAGGAAAAAGGACGTTACTCTCAATTTTTCAAAATAACTTTTATTCGATCATCAAAATGTGAACAAATTAATACATATACTACCGAAAGGATATAACCTGAAAACACCGAATTAGTGTCTAAATTTAGCTCTTAAGTTTGGAAAAAGGATGGCCTTTAAAATTGGCGATCAGGAAAAATGGCTTCTACTTAATCAATTTGACTGGTTTTTCTTAAATAACCAATTCAATTAATATCATACTCATTAAATAAAACACCAGTTTTGGTCTTTATGCACTTCAAAGTTGTGTGTATGTAATTTTTTGACTTTGGCACAAACTCATCAAGTAAAGGTTTTTCGTGCCTTCTGTAATTTTTTTCCTATGTGTGAAACGTACTTTATCCTTTCCACAGTTGATACGATAAGTAAAATGTGTAAGGAAAATATTTGTTTATCTTGCATAAGCGATATGCCTATTAATGAAACGAAACTAACTAAAAGCCTATAAAAATAGCGAGAAAAACGCGTGTATGCTTATCTATCGGCCACCGGCTCTTAGGATATATTATCAGTGACAATAAAACATTTAGAATGCATATATAGTATTATCATCGATATTAATCTATTATAAAAACAAACTATTACAAAGGTTGATGATTAATGTAAGGCGCTTAGATAAGTATGTAGGTTTTCTTTCCAGTGCTGCTAAACATTTTGTATGGAGATCGTTTGAGAATCGCAAAAAGCTGGGGGAGACTTGCCAGACATCTTCTTGTTCTCCAAATAAGATTGCACAGGACCGTGTTTAGTCGTTGTGTTTTTTTTTATTACACATTTTTTTATTAATATTGATAACTTATAAATGTTGAATTTCAGGAGTTTTAAAATGATATCAATGGATATGTAGGATTGAAAGATAAATAAGATGCAAATATTAGTTCAATGATCCCTATTGATAAACTTTTAAGATTATCTAATATTTGTAAAATTCCATTTTCTTGTAATTATTATTATTTATATGGTCTTTAATTATTTTATTGTTAGCGTCTTTCTTTGCCTGAACACAACCATATATCGCTTATATCTTCCTGGTATTTCCGATAAACTTCCGATAAATTAAACCGATTTATTGTACAATAAAATATCTGTATATTTATGTATTTTAAAACGATATAGCCTTTTTCAATTTTTTTTATAAACACAAGAATGATAATAAAAAAGAAATTCAAAATTGCACAACCACAATTGCCAAACTTTTGACTCGGACAGGCATAGAATAATATATTTTTAATGCTTAAAATTGAAAAATTATAATTTTGAAATACTTATTGTTTTTAGAGAATCTTGTTTTCATTTCGTAGATTGAGGTTAATGATAGGTTAGCGTGCGTGTTTCAAATACCAAATCTTGCGGATTCAAATTCTACAGTTGCAGAATCTAAAAAAAATCGAAAATGTAGAACTAGATACCCTATGTAATCTATTATTACTTATACTCTTATAGTGGTAAGAATTGTGTAAAAATATTCGTATAAATACCGTTTTTTATGTTTAATAACTTTTTAAAAGTACATGTATAATATTGCCTAAATACGTCCCTGGTTTTCCAACGTTAAAAATCTTGAGTAAGCAAAATTTTATTTTACGATCCTTCCACCTATGCCTATTAAAGGAATACTATTTTCACTAGCGCATTGCTGTCTCCTTCACTCCCTCGCACTACAGCATTAACATAAACGTTTAGCATTTCTTCTCTCTTTTACACGCAACCAAGGTTATTTCAAGCGTTTAAAAACATTCCAATTTTAAAATACTTTCTCCATATTTTCTTGCTAGCGTAAAAAGTTACATATGTTTTCGCAGCAAAAACATTTAAATCCGTGTGAAATTATAAACGAGAATGGTCTTATTTGCAAAATACGTAAAGGCTATATTCCTTTACGTATATTTTATCAGATATCAGGTAAAAAGATCTTGAAAGTTTTTGAAGATTTTCGCTATGGGAGTATGCATTTATCATTTTGATAGCAAGGACTTTATAAGCCATTAAAAAAGATTTTCGCATTTAAACGAAGGTAAAATAATATAATATCAGGGAATAAATGCAATTTATGTTTACCGAAGTTTTATATGATGGATAAATTATTATTTTAGATCAAAAGCGTATATTAACATCCAAATTATTTATATCTTAGTTACCTAGCGTATTAATGTATGCGTCTCCCCGGTAGCCGAGAGGTTAACGTGCGCTCCTCAGGGGAGTGCTGGTTCGATCCCCAAAACTGTCCGATTTAAAAAAATCCTGAAACACTGAGGAATCGTCTTACAACCAATTCTCGTGAAAAATATACTGTCAAAACATATCTTTATATTGCGGAGATCCACATATTTCCCATTAGAAGCGGAAATTTTACTGATTAATTTTTTTTAAACGAGGATCGTTTGTTAGCCAATCGATAAACATATCAAGCATACCGTGTTTTTCAACCAAATACGTGGATTTTATTTTTTATTTTTAACGATTTAGAGTGTTAGAGTAATTATGTATCTCAAAATGTATTATTTCTAATGAAATGATGAAAATTGTCAACTCAAAATCATTTGAAATTTATAAATTTTATATGCATTGATATTTGCCGCCCGAATTTCAAGCAGTGTTAAGGAATACAACTATTGTTGTACGTGAATATCCTATAGATGTCGAAAGTTGAAACCCGAATCACAAAAATAATTCTCGAATATACGGATGAAAACCCATCAAAAATAGTTTTGTTTTCACCAATATCAACTTTGAACATTTTACATTACACTATTAAAACAAGATTAAAATTATCAATAATAATATTTAAATAATACATTTTGCTGACGTTACTAAGTGCATAATATTGGGCCGTATTCAAGACATTAGATTTATTATATTTACGGTGTATACTATACTATATCAATGATAAGCCTAGGCCTTGCAGCGTGTATATATAGTTGTAATCTGAACTGGGTGGTCCTAATCACGAATGTGATACGCAAATGGTGTACAAATGAGGCGTAAGAAATTCTCAGCGCATTTAAACTAGTAATAGTGCAACCTAACTCCAATAATTTAGAGAATTGTCATTCTTAATTTCGTGAACAGTATTTGAAGGTACTATTTAATAGTTTACGATGAAACTGAGGTTTTATATTGACACTAAAGTATTTATATTAACACTAATCAATTCTGTAGTGTTGTAAATAATGATAGATCTGAAATCTCAACATATTGAAGAAGTATTATATGAAAGTCTTACAATTAAATATAAGAAAAATAATATAAGAAATAGCATGAACATTAACATAAATACTATTTCAAATTAAGACTCATAGTTATATTATTTATATTTAAATTATCTTTTATAAATCTTATGGTATATAATAAGTATCTCCCCGCTAGCGCAGTTGCTAGCGTGCGCGCCCAACAATTCGGGGGTTGCGGGTTCGATTCCCGATCTGCCGGATTTTGAAGAATCCGAAAAATGCAGGACTGGATGCCCGTTGGGTTGAGTATTTGTCTGACAAACAAATCTCGTGAAAAATAATCTGTCAAGACGTCTTCACATTGCGGAGATCCATATACTCCTCTTTAGGAGTGGATATCTTCACACTGTGCAGATCCATATGCACCGCGTTCGGAGCGAACGTGGTTAGAACATATATATATTAATTATAAAAAAGAAAAATATTAAGTCTTAAGTATAATATAATTTAACTGTAGTTAATGGATAAGTAAGCTGAAAATGTTTCCCCGGTAAGCGTAGTTGGTAGTGTGCGCGCCTAACGATCCGGGGATTGCGGGGGCGATTCCCTCTGTCGCTTTTTAAAAATCTAAAAACACAGGACTGGATGCTCATTGGGTTGAAAAATTGTCTGACAAACAATTTTCGTGAATAATAATCTGAAGAAACGTTTTCATATTGCGAAAATCCATATACTCCACTGCTGTAGTAAATATCTTACTATGTTCATTTTGAAGCGAATATGGTATAAAAATTGAATAAGTTAACAAAATATATTTTGAATTGTAACCAGTCAAATCCGTCCAAGACAATCACGAACAACAGCTCACAAGACAATTGGACATACATATTTACACTTGATCACAAAAAAATATTATAATACTTTAAGCCGAATTTGCGTTATTGTAATTTATTTCATTTTAAATACTACATATTTACCATAGAAAGAATGTGAACTCAAATAAAACCAGGTAAATAAGAAAGTGACGTTTTAACTTCAACTAGCATAACCAAAAGTTATTGCAAATTAGTCATCCCCCTCAAAACCATAAAGCTCATCTTGTCCTTTTTAATAACCTCCAGGCAATGAACTGCTGTTTCAAACGAATTTACCTTTCAAGTGATCTCGCCACAAACGTAAACAGTGGTTTTTCTAGACATTTTCTTGTTATATGTTAAGCGATTGTCTATTAAAAAGTTCTTTTTTCATATCTCGCGAGAAGAAAGCTATTTTGTAGAATACAGCAAGGTTTGCGATATTAAAAAATAGCGTTTGATTGATAAATGAAATATCTGTATTTTAACTTTAACATCTGAAAAAACTTATACTCTTGAATATATTTTGCGAATTCTTCTTGTGAGTTCGTATATGCAAATGTAAGCCTTGATTACATTTCGAAGAGCAGTAAATGCAATTAGTTATTCGATAACAGTGATAAGATACGAAAAAAAGGGTCCGAAACAATTAAACTAAAGAGACATAAAAACCTTTGTATTGCTTTTATCACTGCGTTATGGAGCGAGACGAGTGTGGGAATAAAACAATAGTAACAGATAGCACGTGTTTTTTTTTTCATAGACTGATTGAAATTCTACGAAGGCAAAAAATATACAAGTCTATATTATCAATTAAAACTCGGTGCGCCAAAGAGCTTGTACAAGAGTATATGTATGTTTTCTCGTATGTCGGTTTTCCGGTTGTATTTGCATTTTTAATTATTATTAATACGTTACGGATGAGTTTTTGTTGTTACAAATGGCGCGTAAGTAATAAATTGTGTGATTAAGCGAGCACACGTCTCGTCTTATTGCTTTAAGCTAGATAGATAATATTGTTTTTGCTACAACATTTTTAATCCAAAAACTATTTGCGCACATATTTAATTTTGTCTAGACTGTTGTTATAGTAATTGTCGTCTCGATGAGACTGCTCACTTTGGAAATGAAAGTCGCGTGCTCAAATCCATAGCTGCATAAACATTTTTAACGTGCGTGATTTGAGTCTCATAAGATGAGCATTTATCTGTCAATCAATGTCCAGGAAACAATGTGTAGATAACATGATTAAAACACGTCGAACAATGCATATATGCAATCAGAAAATATTATAAATAAATAATCGGGTCTATGAATTTTAGGGGATATATGATTTATCCTTTTTTATTTTACTTACTATTATTCTATTTATTGACTATATTTTTATGATTTTATTCTTTCCTTTATTTTTTCTTCTTCGTAACGTGGGTGCTATTATGAAATCGCGTTATCGATATTAAGGTATTTTTGTGTTATATATTGTATTATTTATGTCAAGAGCTTAGCTAAAAAAAGTAGAAAAACATCAAACAGTTAAGCAACTCTAAAAATCTCCTCAATAATTTCAATATACCAAAGAAGTATGTCTAGAAAATAAATAAACTATACATTGTTCAATACCGTTTTCATCACGCATTTCAAGGTTAAATAATCTATCTCCAGCCTTTTTTATTTGTTAAATTGCGAATAATCATAGTTATAGAATTAATTTTAGGATAAATGGGTAGGTATATTTTAAATAACTTTAAAGTATGGTCTGTATTTTTTTAAAGAAATAATCGTCTGCATTTTTTCCGGGCGTAAAGTTACGTTATGCCGATGACATGGATCTGAACAGTATTCAGATGTACATTAAAGCAATATGGTACATGGATCTCCGCATTGTCAATATTTATTTTTGACAGATTGCAGATGAAGAAAAATGATAGTTCAGCTATTTGAAAAAAGCATGAGGGTAAAGCTTTTAAATGCTAGAACAATAGTTGTATCAATATTAATATCTAATTATGTGTTGAAGCATTTGAAATATGTTCAAAAGCTCTTAATAATATTATACTGTACTATCATACAATAATTTTCGCGTAAGAAAAGAAACGTTGTCTTGTATCAACGAATAAACATTTTACAACATTTTTATTGAGCTGAGCATCGTGTTCTTGCTTCTTCGTTTTCTTTATGAGCGGGTATAAAACGATATCGACGCATACAGAACAAACACTGCAACGTTGGCTGCACTTACGCAAAAAAGCGCGGGAATGATAATCGGTAGCTTAATATTCGCGCGAACGGATCGTCCGCCATTTAAATATCAGCTTGGCAACCTCAGAGGCCGACAAAAGGTGGGTAATGCAACGAAAAGGAAGCGATCATTATTGATTCAATAGTGCCAACTTAAGACATACGAAAAAGATGGCACTGCCGCCAATGTGACGGTAATAAACTTGTTTTCGTTCAATAAGGAAGTAATAATTTTGGAAATGGTCTTAAAATGTTAAAATTTTTTGTAAATCGATTTATTGAGAATAACATACCATACATACTTTGTTAACGGATGGTTTAAATTTACTGCTTTATTCATACATTAGATCAATATATTACATATATTATAAGATAGAATATATCATAGAACATCGCATTAGTCATTATATTCAATTATATTACTAAACGTATAATACATTAGTATAATCGATGTCTGATGAAATCGTTAGCAAAATAGTTGTCGAAAGAATAAGTTGATATGTACAATTAATTAAAAATAATTAATTATTCGACTGCTAACAAGTGAAAGTTAATTTAATTAATAAGAAAAATATCTAATGGTGATTAATCATAAACGAGTAATAAACATATATTATAATGTATCACAAAGAGATAGTATGATATATTACAGAACGAAAATATTAAAACAATGTATACAAAATAGAGTTAGTCGTACAGTATCGAGTTAAAAATTGTTCTAAAAAGATACGGTGACCAAAATTTATTACAATATTTATATGGAGACATTTAAATAATTTTGTTTGATTATAATTTTAAAGTAGACATCTTCACGTGTAGATTCATATGTTTCGGCTTCGGATTGAAAATGATAAACAAGTAGCTTTACAGTTTATCGATACTCAGTTGATACGAGTATATATGTGATGGAATTTTTGGATCATGTGTGCAAACTTTATATGATAAAATAAGATAGTTCTAGAGTAAAATGGAGATATATACGAAGTAAACAATTTTATTGTAATGTTCGTAGTATATGGTAAGGCTAGGTTATGAAGCAATCAATAACGGTCAGAATAATTGATTTATATTGCTAATACGTATTACATTTTTGAATTTGTTGACTGTTACTTATAAAAGTATTATTTTGTTGATAAATTATATAAATGTATTTCTCAAAATAGTTATTTTGTGAAATTCATCATACGATATGTGAAGATATTTATACTAGATTCTTTAATAAAGCGGTTGTAATATGTTCATAGAAAATTTTCTAATAATTTGTATGTATGTATTTCTTATTACAAATATATAGTACTAAATAAAATTAAATATTTGAGGTCAAAATATAGGTTTTCACAAGACTTTTAGTGCGTGTATTCTCGATCCACATACGCGAACAACATCATGATTATATTGGCAAAGTGGCGGTGTTTGAACACGAGATGCACCATGATGAAGTCACTAAAAGAATGACTAATACATGTCCACAGTAGACGCTTAAATATACTATAGTATTTGTGGAAAATGTGTATTATGATTGAAGTTTAAGTTACAGTTAAAGCTTTTTTTTTACTTGACAAGTTTAAGAAGATAAGAACTGTAAATGTATTGCAAACACAAATAAAGTTCACGTAAATTGTAGATATACAGTATCCTTATATTTTTGTGTTTCATATATTATATTTTATAAGAATTTATACAGAAATACATATAAAATTGAATAGTAAAATATAATGTTATATCTACTTATATATTTCAACGTTTATAGTTTTAATATTACCACCATCCTGTCAATTTGAAGCTGTAGAACTATAGTTATTCTATTTAATGGCTGATCCAGCATTGATAGGCTTCTGCTGGTCGACCAGCGCGCAAAATAAAACGGATTGATTAAAAATAAACGCCATCGAATCGTCCAACCGACTCTATCCATGTAAGGCAACAACCGGTTCTGTATACTCAACCGAGTTATTGTTTACTCCTCTTAATTAGTCTTCTTTATATCAGAGACAATCAGCGATAAATTATCAGGCAGTATCTCCAGAGCGCAGTGACATCTCTGACGTTCATGTTGGGATGATAAGTATAATGTGTCTATTCGCACTTATCTTTTAGTAATTTCCATAAGATTTTGTGTTTTGATGCCTTTTTGAAGTGATATCAAAGCCTATTTTTTATAAATTAAATATATTTATTGGCATGTGCTACATTCCAATTTACACATGAAAAACACTGTTTGTGCATGTATACACTTTTACGTTATATCAATGCATTTATTTGACATAACAAATGAGTATCGAGAAAATATTGAAGACAAAAACAGTAGTTCAGTGAATTTATGATATCGCTGCGTACTTGTGGCCAACCCAATACCACAGTTGCATCTTCATTTTTGTAGTGATAAACAGCTGCGTAATCCGTTTTTTTATCATACGTTTCGGTCAAAGGCATACATACCATAAATATATGAAATTATCAAGTGCCATTTATTTAGATAGCATTGATAGGTACAAAAGTACTCCTTTACTAGTTAATTTAATATTACTTTTGCTTTGCGGAACGCTGGGCAAGTCACTGTTCTCTCCATTAGTTATTCCAACCACGTGAGGTCTCAGCGATAGTTCTTAATTAGTGGTTGTCTCAGAGATCGCTAAAGCCAGCAGTTGCCAAATTGATAATATCATATCTTTCCTATACTAATCCCAGTCCATATGTCGCCTTATTATTATCATGCAGTACAAACTGTTCAAAAACTCTCTTAACAAATTAAATAATTTATAAAATATATACAATTGGAATAAATAAATTTAAAAAAAACATTTCGTATTACAAAAACTATTATTCAATTTTAATTAGTAGTTATTTGTATACCTAATTTGTTTTTGGTTATATTATAGCTGTAAAAACATTTTTAAAAAATGTATTAATTTTTGTCTCCATATGTAGATTTACGTGTGGATGTAAATAAATGCTCGTTTTTTATGTGTATAACAATTCAAATCATGAACTGAACTTCCTTAAGTTTTCTTATACTATAATTAAAATTTAGATACGCTCTTGTTTCTGAATTTGTGGGTTCAATTGTGGGTCTATTTGAATGTAAGTATTATTTGAACGTAGAATATTGATGTAGATTGCGTCAAATAATTAGGTGTCTATCAATTGTATTTAAAATATACTGTCAAAGGCTAATTCTAAAACTATCCGTGCAAATACCATGATTGACAGCAGGTCAAAATATCAATAGGTGTATTATTCAATCGATAAAATAACATAATTAAAATTTTTGATTCAGCCTGTTTCGTTATTTTAATGAAATACATTGACAGCAGTAAGTATATAAGATTAAAATGTTTTATTATTTGGTAGTAAGAATTAAGTATAATGGCTTTAAGTTTTACGATATTTAACCTCAAGTTTTATTATTAACTAGCTGATCAGTACCCGGCGTTGCCCGGGTCCCTTTTTGTTTCGA
>JAGVSQ010014989.1:0-10368 GCA_022683975.1 Rhyacophila evoluta
ATTAAGAATTTAAAATCAATTTCCATCAAGCACCATCAGTCGAAAATATTGATTAAAAAAATACTTGTTGAAAATCTTCTCCCTTACATTTCAGCATAGTAAAATAAGTTCACATTTAAAAATGTGATCTAAAATCACTATTAACTGTCGCCTTGCTATCCCAATATTTAAAATACGTATGCTTTAAAGTCAAGTTATGAAAAATCTGCCAGATCAATAATTATAATTAGGTATAAAAAATATTTTACTATTTTTTAAAAGTCAAATAATATAAAATAACTGCGTTGATAAGAGAGATGACATACCAGAGAAAATATCTTCGATAGGTTGAGGCTATCGTTTTCATGATGATCCATTGCTCTCTCTCTTCCCTTCTGAGATGTGATGACATCATTCAAATAAGTGATCGACGTTGCAATTAAAAATGTACTAACATCATCCAATACACACACGTGCATGGCTAAATTAAATAGTAAACAATTAGTTTTGCTGATATTAGTAATGGTTTTTATTTTAAAATGACATCACTTAAATTGCAACAGTTCCAGTGAAGAATACATAAAGTGTAAAAACCTTGTAATCGGTATACATAATTTAGAGAAATATAATATAAGCAATAGTCACTTATTATTCACCAGTTGGTAATATGTGGCTAATATATTGGTATTACATAGTAAGAAATAGATTTTGTTCAGTTAATTGTGGTAAAATATGGAAGAAAGTGAAATTATTGTAGAAACACTGAAGAAAATTTTCTGCCTGCCAAAGCTGTAATAAAGAGACAAGAAGAACTAAAAATACTTTAAAATTCATATAGTTTTATTATAAAAATATTTATTCATATAAGTATTTTGCAATATTTTAACACTTTACAATAGCTTATTATAACAGATTTTTCGAAAATTTACTTATCGAAAACCGTATCAAATCTAAACCATCTGAAAAAATAAACTGAAAAAAGCAACTACTGATAATATTTTTACACATGTAGGCGATTATTATATTTGGCACTTTCCATATAGTATTACGTATAATATTTAATTTACAATAAATTCCAATTTACATGCTGAAAACTCGCGAAAAATATGTGTTTAGTAAAATATATTATTAGTTTTTAAATTTAAACTGTAGATGCGGTAACGCGCACCGGATAACTGCTCGCAAGACAAATACTCACTCATGGCAAATGTTTACCTAGACAAACGAGCACAAGACATGTCGGCACTCATACAATTGCGCACAAAGAAACATTATAACATCTAAAACTGAATATACGTAATTATAGTAAATGTAGATTTACATATTCAATTTTAAAATAATACATTTTTAATGTGAAATCAAATAAAACCCGGTAAACAGGCAAGTAACGTTGCTAATCTTTAATTGTCATAAACATAATTTATTCTAAATCAGCCATTTGTCTAAAAAACTTAGACTTATAAAGCTTTTCTTGATAACTCTCAAACAATGACGAATTCTAACTTCTGAGTAAATTCGTCACAATAATACGAACTGCATTTTTTACGAACCATGTGTACATTAATTTAACACTGACTGGTTTTAAGCCTCTCACGCAGATAACTGATTGCCCTAGATTCGTCAAATTTAACTGATTCTTTTTGAAAATCAACTTGCACGCTGAATAATTTATCTCTTCAATAATAAAAATATGTCCAATCCAAAATCCATCTTCCAATATATGTTGTTATCGGTATTTAACTAAGCAGTTTGATTATCTTAAATTTTGGATCTACGTCTATATTAATCTACCTATACCATAATTACGTAAATTCATTTTTAAATGTTATAATATTTCTCAGTGCGCAGTTCCATGTGTGCGGAGTTGTCTTGTGCGATTTGATCTACGTAAGTCTTTGTCATGTAAGCGATTGTCTTGTGCGCAGAATTCATGGAACACTATCTTAATTATGAGTCGTAGCATCAAATAAATAAAAATAATATTTCATTATTCTGTTTAGAAAGAAAGATATGATCAGAGAATAACATTAAAATTTATTTTTTAATAAATATGTGTGATGTATGCAATACTATACTTAATTTAAATCCTGATATTTTAAATTTGATATCTAACATATAATATTTATTTATATTTACTGGATGCAGCAACATTTGAAATGAAGTTAAAGTTATTTCAATAAAACACAAATTTATCTTAAATAAGCTTCCTTCTCTATTTTGCTTTCTTTTTTAAATAAATAAAAATGCATTATGTGAAAAAAATGTACTTTAATATAAATATAAATATTATTTACTGTTTCCAAAAATAAATGTCCTTATAACCATTCCGATATATTTAATATAGCAATTCGTTAATTTTATGAAATAGTGATAACTGATTTGACCACATTTTGATATTTTTCGTTTTAATTTTAAAATCACGAGGTAGTAGTTCTTGAGATACGTCCAATGATATAGTAATGTATGTTCACTGAGTGGAATTTGAGTCAGAGTCTTGTGGGGATGTAGTGGGGCTGGTGGAACGGTCGTCCTGGGCCAGCAGCGTATCGCGTTCGGCCGGCGGAGACGATTCCATGCATTCTGGCACCAACACGGACATGTATCATAGCTCGATGGCTTCTGGCTCCTTCCAGGATACACCAGACTTCAGTAAGTGATAGAATCTCATCACCCCCCAAATGGCAAAAACCTTGATTGTAATTAGACAGTATTAGAAGAAGATAAACTAATTTTAAAATATGGATTGTATAATATTATAAATTGAATAATGTTTCAACATGTATTATATCTAAATGAAAATGTAAATTTTTGTTTGTTCAAAACCTTCAATCTCCAAAAGTTCTTCGCTAATTACTTTTCAATGTTGACACAACGTTGCATTTGAATACGCGCGTGCTTTAATATACATACTATTTCATAAATATCACACCTGTGACAGGTAAACATTTGCTTTTTTTGAAAAGCAGTGCCACTTAACCAAACTGAGCCACAGCAACGCATGGCTAGATGCAGTTAGTTTCTAAATTAATTGAACCATTTCAGCAAACATGTCTTGGTGGATTATTTTCAACACAGGTTGATTTCCAAATAATTTATCAACCTGTTGAACGTTCAACCCTGTATTATTTGATGTTCAATTAATTTTATATAGTAACGGAATTTAAACCAATGCAATAGAGCACAATACTAATCACATGAAAAAAAGTTAACCTATCAATCTGAATCTTCACATTGCAGATATCGTCATGTCCGAAGTGGACATGGTTGAAAAAAATATGAAATTTATTTATTCTTAACTTTTTCTACTTCGATGTATGTACTCGTATGCGTGAATCTCCATGATATAATTATAGATTTAGACAAATTGTTGATGTGAGATAGTGGTAAAATAATTGCTCAAACCGTTGAAAAAATTTCAATTGTACTTAAATACACGTATGAGTGCATAAATATATTGATTTTTATGAAACTACAAGAATTGTCGGTGACACATATTGGTGTCAAGTGATTAAAAGCGTGAGGAATTTATTTTTATAAACATGCAGTAGTTTTAAATATTTATGGAACATAAATAAAATCACATATAACTTATTCAATACATGTACAAAATACATCTTTTCAAAGAAAAGGTCTTTTTTATCGGAAAAAAATAACACTATATCATATTTTATAAAATAAAGTTTATGTTTTTTTATATGGTTATAAGAAGTATGTGATAAAGCTCATGTTATTTAATCTATAAAGATGAAGAAAATACTCACATTTACAAAAGCTCTCGTGATGAAAAATGCCATTTCAGCCTTGCACATTGAATCAAATTGCTGTAAGAAACAAAAAAAAAAATATTAAATATTTTAAAATACTTAAGCAGAATATGGTAAAAATGATATTTTTGTTAGTATAATTACTGTCTTTTAGCTTCTAACAATTTAATTTTATTTCGTTATAATTTTACAAAATTTTGAAATTAAATTCTATATTAAATTGTTGCGATGAGTTACTAATAATAAAATAAATATGAAATATAAAATAAGCACGCCATATCGTAGAAGAAACTGAGCAACATGGAGAAATGCGTGCATGGCCAAGTAATTCATATTGATCGGAAAATATTTTGATACACGAATAATTATTGTTACATGAAACAAATAAAACAAATGTTTATTAAGAATTTATTATAGAAATATAACTGATTTACTCCTTACTGGGTTCCATTTTAAAACTGTGTTGATTTCGAATTAAATACGTTTTGTTATTTTGTTTGTTACACATGTAGTGTATCAAAACCGATGGATAGGGCTTATGATCAAATCAATACACTATTTTCATCACATCAGTATTATGTATCAGTTATAAACGCATACAAATATTAGTAAAATTTTAGCTGGATATATGCGCAATATATCTAAGACAAGGTTCAAATGAGAAATTGTACAAAATAAAAATGTAAAGACTAACGATACAGATATTCAGAGAAAAAATGTTGTTTTTATTTTTTGCTAGAAACGCTTTGTTTCATTTTACTTGCAATATTTTTTATGCCAGGCTTATGGCAGAATGTTGTTGTTTGCAGGGTAATACAGTAAAAAAAGTACAATAGGCGGTAAAAAAATATGGATACAAATATATTCTTGGGTTTGCTGTCAAACATTTTCCTGCCACTTATTTTTCTTCTCTAGATCTTGTAGAAAAATTTACATTTAATATAATTATAGTAATAATACTTTAGTGGTTATAAAAATATATCTTTATGAGGTATACCATACGTTAAAATATTTATTAATGCTGTAATTCAGAATAAAAAATCTAACCCGCCATTTATTTAAGCATTGAATGGCAGTTGATTAAAAAAAGTGTATAACAATCAAGCGAGGGAAAGTAAAGAATAGAAAAAAAGCCTATTTGATGACAGGCTCTATTGTAACGAAAACGGTAATTTTCCGTTATACGAAGCGAGGTATTGTCCTGCCGACGTTTAACTCAAGAATTTATTTCAATTTGACATCAGCTGTAACAATGCCTCTTTTGTTAACACGATGACACTTAACTTTCGAGATGGTTAATTATTTTATTGTATGGGTACGTTGAGTATTTCATTAAAACTTTAAAGATTGCGTTAATTAGTTGCTTACAATAAAGATGTTTATTTTTTAATTAAGGTATATTTAAACTTTTGTTGTTTGTTTAATGAAAACACTAAAGGTTTTGTTGATAAAACTTTTCAAAGAAATATTCTCGGTTTATATTAATATTGCATGTTCAACTTGTTAAAAGCCACTAAAACAAATGTGATAAGTTGTTGCCAAGTTTTATTCGCAACTCCGACAGAAAGCGAATTCACTTTTAACCGCTTGTCGAGTGTAAATAATTTGTTAGCTTCTGTAAAATTTTGCTCGCAAAACTACCACAACAGTTCCGACGGCGCAACAAAAAGAAGGCTTCATATTTAAAGCTCCCCTGGCGCAATCTTTTGTAATACTTTTATTCTGTTATGACAATGATAGATTCGTTTAATTTTAAAAGTTCCAGAATCTAATATAACCAAAAAACCTTATATGCAAATTGAAATTTTATTAAATTTGGACTTAATATTTTTTCACCTTGTTTATTTTCATCGAAAAAATGTAATTTACATTGAAAAATAGTTCATATTACATAAATAATAAAACTTATAAGAATAAACTTACTTTATTTACATGGTCTCTCAAAACATTTGAATAAACCATAGCCATGGCTTCTAAAGCCATGAATGTGATGCAGCCGATAATCCATGGGACAACTAGCGCTGAATTCTCCTGTAAAAAACCAACATATTACCATGATATCATATTACAATTGAAGTAATCAATATTTAGAGTATGAAATACATATATATTTTCTAGTAAAATATTGAGGTAAAAGTTATGATCAATGTCAAGAATTTTTTTTTTGTTATAAACATATATCCAATGATTTCATCAAAATTTCAAAAAAAATTAATAGGTTATGCTCAAATATTACTTAAATATTAAAGCATTTTTTTAAAGTGCTTTATTTATATGGGGTTATTAAATATCGTCAATGAATACGGGTTATTTTTTTAAATTATTTGGTCTTATGCTTTGGGTTAAAAATATAAAATATTGTATATTGAACCTATTGCTCTTAATACGAGGCATATCAATCTCTTCTTAGTCTTGTAAAAAAATGTTTATTAATTATATTTTGTAACGATAAGTGCAAACCATCAGTCATCCCTGCACTGATATTATTGAAAAAAATTAATAAAAATAACAAGATCAAATTTGTGAGAAGTAAACCATAAATTAAAAAGCTTACGCGTTCACCAAATCGACCATCGAGGCAAAGATAATAATTTAATGAGCCAAATTGTTGCCATAAATACTCTAAATTATTATCTGCTGCTGCAAGCGAAAATTATAACACTAAATGGTATATATCAATCATTCTACGAATAAATTCATACTAATTCGTTATCTACCAATTACATAATATTACGGTCTATTTTACGAAAACTTTCTCGCCTGATTTCGTATGATTATAGATATAATTATCAGTAAATATTTATGTTTGCTTCTCATAACTATTTATTCATTTACTTCCTAATAAATGAGAGTATGAAATATTATAAGCAGATTTTATAGTGGATAATTAATTTCTTAATAATTTATAGCACCGCAAAAGCTTTGTGTTTGAAAGCTCCGTATCTAAGCGCCAGCGACATACATATATCTTCCGGGCGGGTGAAGTTTTTTTTTAGTAAATAATTTATAGGAAGACTTTCCCAACTTTTTAAAATTTCCTAAAAAATTTGTGGGGACTGAAAACTTTGAAGGTTGCAAGACTTTATAAAAAAAATACAAATGAAGGTTACTTATATTACCTAAAATGTCTAAACATAATGTATTACGTGGCATATATTTACATTTATTTTTCATTAATAGTTGGATGTATGGCCGCTTAATCTATGTGTCGTTAATTTTAATAGAGATTGTATAATTCTGCTAAGTTAAGTCAGAATATCAAATTATATTGATAAATGATTAGATTAATGCTGAATATTTATTTGAACTATTAGTAATAGTGATGCGGCTGTGAAACGTTCGGTGATAATCAAAATAAAAACCTTGGTAAAATGTATCAGTTTAGTAATAATTTACCTACAAAAGCTGAGTAATTACACACTGATTGGCAAATACACTCAAAGAATAAATTGCATTTTAATAAAAAATATTCTCAAAGATTATTTGGGACATTTTAAAGTATGTATATTGAAAGCTCTGTGTTGTGGGATGCAAATTCGATTAATGAAATGTATTATCCTTTTTTTATTCACTCGTTATTAGAATTGAGAACAAATAAAAACAGTGTTCAATTTAAAAAACTTAATTTGCGTTTAGCAGATATTTTAAGCGATGTATTAAATTGTCATATCGTGAAGCGGTAAGTGAGGTTCTATGTTAAATTTGACTAATGCACACGAGATGACGAAATTTTATTGCAGCTTAATTTACAGAACTTTAGACACCCATAAATATTTGTTAACCGTATGCAATGACATCTTGCGGTCGAGTCATTAGTCACAACTGCTTGCGAATTGCTAGGCGCTTGAATACGCATAGTTATGAGACCTAAGTTAATCGATATAATTATGTTTAATGTATAAATGTATTTAAATACAGAAAAGAAAAGCTCTATTGTTTAAGTGGCTTAGTAATTGCAAAGTCTAGTGAGTCCAAAATTACTTATCAAGATAAATTTTCATATTCTGAGGAATTATTTATTTTACGTGCCTGGAAACAGATGTGTGTAAGTAAAATGTGTGTACATATGTAACTAAAATGTATAATAGAAACTTTTGTAAGGGTATTTTCATGAAAACTAAATTCATAATCACTAAATAAGGATTTTATTTCAGATTATAAGTTAAAATGATTCACAAGGGAGTGGTATTATGTTGCTACATTATTATTCGTATGTAAACGAGGATAATAGGCACACTCAAATCCAAGAAATAACAATTGTTTGAAGCAGAAAGATAAATTCAAAAGTTTTCATTTACAAAATGTTTCGTTATTACTACACGAAGCAAAAACCATGTAAGAGAGAGGATAAGGCTTTGTTGTGAGACTAAAAATAACTACCATGCTTATTATAATTAATCTCAGATATTTTTATGTTTTAACATGTATTTTGTTATAATGATGCTTAGAACATCTTTTAATTTTGGCTTAACAATTTTGTAGAATTATAAATAGCCTATTTTATACAAAAATATAATCCAAAAAGTATAATAAAGGTGTTAGTTAAGGTTGAAGAGATGTTCCAGGAACAGCTTCCTGGGAGATCTTAGTAGGCATGCTAATGATATGATTACTATTCCAAATAAGCCTTGTTGATATTAAGCTTTTCTTAGAAGAAACCTTGTGATTCGTTCGTTTATTAGTATCATTACATGATTCGTTTGGGAAACATTCACACTGTAAAGACCCATACTTTCGTGGTGGACATAGATAAAAATATATTTATATGGATTCACTCTCTACAAATATTTTATATGTATATATTTTAAATTTATACTTAATTAAATTAAAATTTCTATATTCTTAATATTATAATTTGTTTTTAATTGAATTAAGTGTAGGTTTTAAAAGTTTTTAAATCAATTTTACGTCAATAATGAATAGTTAATGATTCGTCTTTGAAATAAGATATGATGTAAATCTTTTTCCATGTACCACTTGCCAAGTTTCTACGCCAATTATTTCAACGTATACTGTATCGTATCGAACGTAATGTAGAAGTGTCCCAAAAAGTACTTCTTAAAAAAGTAAGCTTCTTAAGACCTTGATTGACGTGCGCTAGAGTGTGCGTGATTATTATTCTAATCAATTCAAATGTAATGTGAAAAAAGAGCTTTCATTGCTTACCTGATAAATTCCATAAAAGAGTAGGACACTCAAAATGATCATGAAGATTTGGGTTCCAACAATCGCCAAATAAGCGATTTGCACACCTGCAAAAAAGTAATTCAGAGGACAATTAATCGATAATAATGTCTGTGCTCTGTTAAAATAAGCCTAAGCACATACTTGACAGTGGTGAAAAACATTTTGTCACATTTTTTAACGTAGGAACATATTTAAAATTATCTTCATTTTACATTAATAATATACACAATAGAAACGTATCAAATAAAGTACAGGCATGTGTGACATGTCAGGAAAATTTTGAAATCGGTGGAACATGTCAATATCATTCTAAGCATGTGTAATTTTGAAATATATTGACAGTATAACGAAGAAAGTTGTAACCCTTATTTTTTTCCAACACAGTTTTTTCAGTAATCACAATGTATACAACTTAATACACATTTAATAATAAAGATATGAAGCTGTAATTAGCGAATTGGGATCCAAATTTTAGTTTGAAAGTTTAGTCAGTACAATTTACGACGGTTTTTATTAAATTAATATCAGTTTAGATAAATAAAACAACAGTTTTAGTCTTCAGGTGCTTTAAGGTTGAGTCTATTAAATATTTTGAATTTAGTCCAAAATCACTAAACTGACTTTTGTGTATCTCCTGTAAAATTTGTTCTTTCTAGATTATTTTTTATTTCTTATTATTATTTGTGATAATAAATAGTAATAAATTATTATTCTGTAATAATCAAGTTATAAATTGATTTATATTTATCCAATTACTAAAGTTTTTAAAGCTCAGTATTGTATTTGATAAGCTAAAAATATTCAATTTGAAATAGTTGATATTTATAAAAATTAAAAAAAAATGTGTAGAGAGACTACTGAATTGAAAAATTTGCGAGGGCGTTTCTCTCGGAGTAAAATAAAAATGATTTGTAAACACTTTTGGACCTCCCTCGCTTCCGAGCCACGAAACACCTGCCAGCGTTTAACACTTTGCTGTAGCCACATAAATTTCATTTCGCTCATGTAAGCATTTTGTTTTGTGTAATTTTACATTTTCGCAATTTTAATGAGAATAATAAAAAATGATTACTCACAGTCTTACGTAAGTAATTCATAGATTTTTTTGTTACTAAATTTGCCTTTTAACCTTTCGCGACTTAATATATGTACATGTTATGTAAACTAATATAACGATAATTTATCAATATTTGTCTTTGTGGCAATTTTATCACCCGTACTTACTAAGAACGGACACTATTTTCAATATTACTGGTGTTATCAATTTATACATTGAGCAAATTCATTTTGTATTATTCTTTTAGTACAAATTAGCTTTGTAGCGTAGCGTAGTTGGTAGCGTGCGCGCCTAAAAATCCGGGTTCAAATCCCCATCTGTTGGAGTTTTAAAATCCGAAAAAGCAGGACTGGATGCCCATTGGGTTGAGTAATTGTCTGA
>JAGVSQ010014991.1:0-10367 GCA_022683975.1 Rhyacophila evoluta
TGGATATCTTCACAAATGTGTAGATCCATATGCTCCACGTTGGGAGCGAACATGGCATAAAAAAAAATGTGAGTAATGTACTCGCCGGTAGATTAAATGTTAGCCTGTGTATCTTTCATCTGGGGATCGGTTTTTCGATATTCACGTCTGATATAGTTTTTATCTAATGGTTTTTAAAAATCCGAAAATACAGGACTGGAATTATAGCAATTATCTGATAACCTATTCTGGTAAAAAATAATCTGTCGATAAAATGTCTTTTCACTGTGGAGATCCATACATTATATTGAAGGTGTATTTGATCGATTTTTAAACACTAATTGATTACCAGCTTATCTTATTGACCATCCACCTCTGTATCTTCAGATTTTTAAAAACTACAGTGGACACTTTCACACTTTGAAGATCCATATTTAGCATCAATTTTAATGCAGTACATTTCATTTTGATTATAATATCTTTAGCTATAAGAAGATATAAGTTATTGAACTTTATTTAAAATACATTGTTGGATACTTAAGATAATATCCAATTAAGAGATAATCCAACGTCTTATATTTTAGTACATTTTTTTTCTATAATCCCCGTAATCTCTCAACATAGCATTCTTAACTGGGTCATTGTACTGTAAATGTGTCTCTAGATGAACTGAAATTTTAAATTTGCCACCATTTTTTGCGGCAAAACAGAGAAAATATTTTTGTTCGATGTTACTAATAAACAGTGAGATTAAATTATAGAAATTTAAATAATCGATAGTAAGTACGAATAAAAATTGTTTAAAAAATCAATAATTATTAAAAAAAAAAATTTTAGCTCATTTTGGGATATTTTATTTTTATTTTATACCATGTTCGCTTCCGAAGTGGAGCATATGAATCTACACATTGTGAAGATATCCACTCTGAAAGTGGAGTATATGGAACTCTGCAATGTGAAGACGACTTGTCAGATTATTTTTCACGAAAATTGTTTGTCAGACAAATTACTCAACCCAATCCACAGTCCTGCATTTTCAGATTTTTTAAATCTGACCAGATGGGGACTCAAACCCGAATTCCCCGGATTGCTAGGCGCGCACGCTACCAACTACGTTAACGGGGAGACACGCTGATTCACATTACGGAGATCTATATACTCCACTTTTAGAGTGGATATCTTCATACTATGTAGATCCATAAGCTCTAGCTTAGGAGCGAACGTAGTTTATATAAAAAATGTGGATTTTAACAATTGTTTTCAAATCGTGATATCAACCTTAGATGTTTGGTAAAAATGTCACTCCAAATATAAATATTTTATATGTATAATAAACAGATGAAATTATATGACGAAAATATTTTCCATTGTTATACTGATACTATAATAAGTATGGAAATATTGCTTTTAACGCGGTATATATAAGATGTTTTAGTCATTCTTTGAGTTTATACATTATTATTTTGAAGTGTTTTGTGAAAAATGTTGTAAGATTTGATGATTTATTAGCCCCCCGCACAGCGAGCCGCAGTTTGCATTTTTCCGCTTCACGCACCCGCCCAAGAGTTTTAATAAATTCGCAGCGAGTACCTTGACTGACCGCCGGAAAGGCGCCAAGAAGACGCACTGGCGGTTGTCAAGGCAACGCCACAGCCGCGATGACACCCCGTCGGGCGGGAAAAAAGGGCGGGAAGCCGGGAGCGCCACAGACAACAACACTATGAAAATTCATAGCGGAATTTCTACATTTTTTACTTCACATGTCCCGGGCGCAATAAAATGGTGTAATTTGCATATTCAAACGCTAAAAGAAGTGCGGGATTGTTTTTTTTCACATCACCGGCGCGGGTGGATATAATGTAGTTTTTTTCACGTGCGTAAAGAAAATAAAATATGATAAACGGTTCTAAGTCTCACAGAAGAATGTGTTTAAGTGGAACAAATGATGGACTATAAATATTTTATTATAGTTATGTGCGAAAAGCATTTTAATAACCTACGATTTTCTGAATCCTCTCTTCTATAATATTTACTAAAATATAAACTGTTCAATAATCAATCATTGGTGAAAATACATTTGTTCTTGTATGCACCATATAAAACTTTGTTATATTGAACCATTTATATGATATTTAATACAATATATCGACTGTAGAAAGGCAAAAAGGTGTAACCCACACAAAATAAATTTTACGCAAGGCATAAAAACGTTTATTTAATGATTACGGGCCAAAGTTAAAATATTAAATATACACAACCTTGAAGTACATGAAGACTAATTTACTTTTTATTTATCCGATCTGATAGTAATTTAATGAGTCATTTACGAAAAATTAATAAAATAGCACAGTCCTTTCATTTTTTAAATTTAAAAGCTAAAATTTTTAAGCCAAGTTTTTTTCTTAAATTAGGTTTGTATTCTTTTGGCTTTCTTTGGTAGATATGTTAATAAAAAGTTTTTGTTTCTTATATCTTTGCATAGTTTGATTCAATTTAATTTTTTTTACATGTTAAAACATTGCAAATTATAAATTCTAGCCATTTGCAACGTGACACACAAAAAATATGAAGAAATTGAATACTTATGCTATTTTATATCAGGAAACAAAGCAAACCAAAGTGAACTTGTCAGAGTTGTTGAGAGTCAAGTTGTAATATAGTATATCCTGGATACTCTAACATGATTTAGGTGTTGATTTTTAGGAGTTTTATTTAATCCTGCTTAAATAAGGAGACTTATTTTTTCGATATACCATTTTTCGGGGAGAATAGTTTTGTTCGCACAACTCATTTACAATCCAATTCTACAATATATATATATATGAATGTTTAAAATTCGTTATACAGCTGCGGGATTTAAGCCCGTTACCTTCACTGGAATAGCATGTGCTTACTAACTCGATAACCAAGGCGAATATATTGTATAAAAATATTTTTTTCTCTATTGAAAAATCATCAAATATTTATATTAAAGTGTTACTTAGATTATAGACAAATCTTTCTCTTGTGATATGATAAGCATCAACTATATATTTTTTTACATCATTAAATACCTGATTTATTTAGTATTTGTTTAAAATTATATAACACGTATGCTAAATAAAATAATATTTAATGGTATAAGATTGCCAGAAAATACAGTTATCTAGGTTAAAGACTTAAAAAATCGAAATTAATATTGACAAAACTTAATCATAAATAGAAATAATTATGTTATCATTTAAAAAGATAATTTTATTAAACGAATACTAATAACAAAATCAATCATTTAAAGCACCCATTTAAACTTTCAACTTATTCTTACTCTACTGAAAGTAATTCTTTTTTGTTTGTAAGATAGTTCTAGAGCTTCGTATAAAAAGCTACTCTAAAAGCTTTTACTACTATCAGTTGAGAAGTTATTTGTATAATAAAGTTAACTAAGAATATTATGATTTAATTAATGGAAAAGCTCCGAAATAATAGGCGTGTTATTGATATCATAATATAAGTCGTATCAATCATGTGAAAACAAAGATGAAAGGCTTTATTACCGGTCCCTTTCGTATAGCAAATTCAATGAAAATAACTCTGGACCATCCAAACGTAACGGTTCGACAGGCTTTCTCTGAAATATGATTTCTTATAATAAAAGAAGATCTTGGTCGAAACATTCTCTTTTGTTGCGTATTGCATATAGGGTTTCATATAGACATTGTCTTAAAATATCAAATCGAACAACAAAGCCTGTGGTGGAAATACAATTATTACGTAATCTTTGCGGTATTTTTAGGAGATATTACAAAAGATTACCCTGTTAAAAACTATAAACATTTATAAAAGTGAAGGCCTTTTAAAATTCATAGACCTCTTAAGTCAAGATTAACGTTTTGGATACTTTTCAAAATACTACAGACCTAGCAAAAAATACTACATTTTTTAAATATGATTGTTAAGATTAGTAAAAATATCGACTGTAGAAAGGAAAAAGAACCTAACCCACACACAACAAATTATATATGAGACATAAAAACGTTTATTTATTGATTTTATGCCAATGTAAAATTATTAAATATACACAATATTGAAATGGATGAATCTAAAACTGGTGTATTATTTACCCGATTTGATATTAATTTAATGATTTATCAAAGAAAAGGAAAAATCTTTATGTTTTTTTAAGCCTACAAGCATAATTTAAATACTAATTCGGCATTTGCAGCTTACATCCTTTTGGTGTAGCATGTATTAAATTTTATTCATTGTGATTATCTAAAGAAGGTATTTTGAAAATGTTTAAGGTAGCATCCGTTTTCTTTATAAGTAATACCATCTTTTTAAAACATTAGACTTACTATTTAAAAAAAGCTACTCCCAAAGACACAAAAATATCTTTGTCAGAATTACTCGCTGTTATCATAAGCAACGATATATTTATGTATTATACATGTTGCGAATATTACAAATTAATAATTCAACATATAATAAATAGCAAAATAATGTTAATTTATTATTTTTATCATATTGTATTTAAAGGGTTAAGATAATCACATTGGTCAGGACTTTGGAATTGGTTGAATGATCGGAGGAAACGAGAGGATGAAAAAACGTAATAAATTAAGCTTATTAAATGCATATTTAACAAAATCTTACTAATATATAATCAAATATATCACATGTATTAAGTTCTGTAATCAACATATATAAAAAAAATATCTGACAATCTATGTTTAAATAATTCAACTTTGGGTGTTGCTAGTATTACGTATTTCGATATTGGCGTGAAACTAAATAAACAGCGGTAAAAGAAAGCTCCAAATATTATTTGATTCTCAAAATAATTTCTCATCTAACGTCTATTCATTGTGTGTTATGAACTTAAAAGATTTCGGTTGGCTCTAGCGTATGACAAAAGTTAGGATTTTCATTGTGCATTCCAGTATAATGACATCTGAAAATATTTTCATGACCGCCATTAATTCGTCTGAAGCATTGTGATTATACTGGAAAAAAAAACAGCTTTGAAGGGCATCCACGAACGCATATTATAAAGATGAATGTTATATTACGATTTCAAGTTGACTTTGAACGCAAAAAATTGTATTTAATTTTAATTATCACAATATTTTCCAAATATATTTTAAATAAATCATTTTTTATATCAATCACTTTTATTCATATACATGTAAGCAATATATTATATTGTTTTCTTGGCATAAATTAGTATTAATTTATATATTTATCATGTATTTATGACAAAGGCACAGCATTGTGACAGTTAAGTTATTGACATCTGAAAAGCTTTTATTTAACTTCATTTTTTTTTTGTCATACAGGATGTTTTTAACTAAACTCTAACATTTCAGCATTCAGTTTTCAATATTTAACAGCCAAAACATAGAGTACGTAGTACTCTTCATTCTAAAGAAAATTCAACAGTTTTTTTGTAAAATTCATTACCAGACGGTAATTAGTCACCAAATTCTGCATATTTGGTTTATTTTTTTAAATCTGAAACGAGCCCGCAACCTCCAGCTTTGACATGCGCACGCATGCTTCTCAGCCACTAGAGTAATCAATATTTTAGTCAAATGCATTTTTTTTCTACAAATTTAATAAAAACAAAAAAATATAATTTTATCTTAAGTAACTTAGATATTATAAATATGCTATTTTTTAAAACTATGTCTGCTTCTGAAGTAGACATACATGAATCTTTACAATATGAATACTTATCTTGATAGATTATTTTTCTTCAGAATTAATTTTCATCATATCGCTCAACCTATTAAGCATACAGTCCTTTTCCATTTGAATTCCAAACATCCAAACAGATCCTCAAACTCCAGCCCCGAAATGTACTCACTTATTAACAGGTCACTGAAGATATCGAATAAAAATACTTCTACATTTCCATTCTAACCATGCGTATGTGCACTTATTACGTATTTTAGCGAATTTTCGTTTTATGATAACTTACGGTTTTGCCGTTTTTTATAATACAGAATTGTCTCCAGTTACCAGTTTGAAATATCTACTTCTTAAATGATTATGTAATTTTTATATTGATTTAAATACAAACCGATGTAAAACAGGGGATTAAGAGAGCGGAGTATCTCACTCATGAAAACACAAAATTGATACACGTGATAACATCAGATATCATCTAAATATTCGAACAATAGTCATAATGATTATATGTACAAAGTGCAAAATAAAACGTTATCTCACATAAAATCCGTACGTGTCACTGGGAAAAATATTTCTTCCAGTGAATCACTTACGAATAATAACATTCAGAGGCAAAACCGATACAGTAGAAGTAGACTATACCATTTATATGCATTTATTGCGTCTTTTTATTGCACTTGTAGAGTACATAGATTCCGTGTTGGACATGTAAATCGCCTATTTTCAGTCTCTCCCACTTCTGGAATTGATATTTATTATCTAAATTTATCTTCATATTTATAAATGCGAAGCCAGTTGTATAGTAAATACGTAAAAAGCTCGAAATCTTTTAAATAACGATCAAAGTTAAACGTAAGTACACTTACAATAAACGTTTAGAATATAAAAACGATACAGTGTACGTCAATAACGTACTCACAATATTATTTTGCTTTTAGATTATTTTATGTCAAGACGTTTTTTGCTGTAATAGGATTCAGCCAATTCAAAATGAATCAGGAAATGTATTAATTAATTTAATTTTCAATCGTTTCAAAACGACTAAAAAAAGGTTCGGTGTAATTCAATCAATTCAAGTTAAAAAATAAATAACCGGTATATTCCATTTAGTTGGACTAATTGAAAACACCGTTTCAGGCAAATAAATATTCCAATCAATTGATTTTTTTTTTTAATACTATTAACCGAAGTTGTTTGGTGACGATTAATTTTGAATGCTACTAATTCTCAAGTTACGTGATTAATTCGTTCAATTTTTTTTCACGTATATCGAAAATTATATCGAGAACATTTTTTATTCAACATTTTTTAAGATAAATTGCGATTTTTTGAAAGGAAGATAAAAAATAAAAATTATTTTACATAGGTTTTTATAATTAAATAGCGATATAACTTCTTAAATGCACAGATTTAAGTTGATAACTTTTATTTTGATTTTTAAACATCATCTTCGTTTTTTTACACTATCAGTATTTTTACAATCAAACCAAAATTAGTCCAACCGTCTCCCTAACATTTCCTAAGTATTTATGGTTGTAAATACAGTCAAACCTGTTTTTATGCGCTCTTTTTTGTGCATTTTTTTATGTGGTTAGTATACAATTCAGATATGTTGCAAACAATATAACTGATGAAATCTCTTCAAAATATTTTTTTTGAGTTCCCCCGCACAAAAAGAGGTTTGAGTGTATTTTATAAATGACAATAACGTCAAGAGTAAAAACTATCATAATGACTTCGTGAATGATGAAATGCTACCAACTTGATTCCTTCAATTCAAAAAAGACCTTAAAGCATTAGTTTACTGCTAAATATAGGTTTTGTAGCGAAGAAAAAAAAAAGTACGAAAAATTCTATAAAATCTTTCTTTTCTAAATCACGTAAGTGCGATTTTTCGTAAGTCGAGGACGAGTAACTACCAGCTACTCAAGAACTAGCTGTATTGTACACTTCTAAACATATTTTTATACCATGTTTGCTCCCAACATGGAGCATATGGATATACACAGTGTGAAGACACCAACTCCTAAAAAGAAGTATATGGATCTCCGCAATGTGAAGACGTCTTGACAGATTAATTTTCACGAGAACTGTTTGTTACAGATTTGTTGTTAAACATTAACATTAATAAAAATTTAACCTTACTTTTCCAGTATGTATTTACCAAGCTCACTTAACTTTTTTGATTATTTAAAACATGCAAATATTAAAACACACTTTTTCTTAAACATCAGATTTTTGAGGGCTCAATTACTTTCTATTCGTTAATCATATCAATAAAATTGACTTTTTGTAACTGGAAAATTAAGGTATTTATTCTTTATCAAAAAAATATGAATCTAAACACGACTGCAGAAAGCCGTTTTAATTGTACACCGGTCAATAGACAGAATGGTTTATTAATATATAAACTATGATAAAACATGATAACAATTATGATAAATCATTTAAGTGTAGACATAAATAGTTTAAAATTATTAGAACACTGAAAATAGAACAAGACTATTTATTCGACACACATAATCTGGGCCATCCTGTCCAAAAGCCTTGCGTCTATGAACAATAATGAATTCTAAGAATAAAATATGGAATATTAATTCCATCAAAAAGCATATTAAGATCATTTCAAAATGACGTATTATATATATTATATTTACATTATCGTTAAGCTAACACGAATTTTCTTCCTTGTGAGTTAAAAAGCAGTTTGGAATGCGCCATTTCAGACTTGAGTGAAACTAAAATAGCTACGTTAAAAGAATGAACAAAGAAAAAAGAAAGATTTTCGCAAGCTTTTGTCCTAGCATTAGTTAACGCTGCCAAATTTTCTACCCCATAAAGCACTTATTAAAGCTTTCGAAATACATGCCGCGAAACTTTCAGCGTTTCATTGTCATTCTAGCATATCGTAAAAAATTCAATTAAAATATTTTTTTACACGTAGAGAATAATTCAAATTATTTGTTCAAATAATTTATAGCATGACATACAATAATTACAAAAAAAAGTTATTTAAAAACTTATATAAAGCAAAGTAATTATAAAAAGAGAATTGGAAATAAACATAAATATTATAAATGAGAGTACACAAATATATCAAGAGAGTTAAAATTAAACATTGATTAAAACATATTTATGGAAAAAGTAAATATTGTAAAAGTAACGGTAAATACAAGTAAATGTTTAGAGAGAATTAAGAAAATAAGGGTTGAGAGTCAGTGTACTACCATAAAGACTAGAAAAAAAATCGAAAGAGCAACCATCTAAAATTTGAAAGCTAGTGATTACGATAATGAATAGTATTGTAGTAAACTATTAGGTAACCTCTCTCTCGTATTAAGACGCGAGCGAGATGGTGAATACATAATTCATCAAATACAAGTATGTAATACATTCAACACCCGGGTAAGTTATTAGGTATGGTTATTTTCAACATCGCACTCATTACGCCAGATCATAATAAATGTCTTACTTTTATTGTCACCTTTTTAAAATAAAAACAAAAGAAATGTTTAGATACTCCGAAAACACCTTAAAACTAGTAAATTAAAATGAAACTCACATCACAAATAGCGATCCACGTGCAAGATTACAAACTTTAAATAGTTTTTAGTTCAATAAATACTTAAACACAGCGGTAGTTAATTGAGTAGTAGTTCAAACGCAATAAAGTGTCATTATACATCAGCATGCATACGAATTAGTTGTTCACTAGTTAAATTTCATTCCCCTCGCGAACATCGCATTACTTGTAAGTCCTTCGCTTCTATTTAAGTCCTACGCCTTGCACGGAAAACTAATATCACTTCTCTTTTAATAGCATCCATTTTGTCTTTAACTCTTTATCAACATGAACGTTTATAAGTTCTAAGCTGTGACCTAGTAACCGCCATTGTTGACAGTGTTACAAATCATCACCATTATTCGTGTTCGATTGGATTTAACACCTCGTCGCTTTAGGATTCGTTAATCGAACATCCATTCTAAATTCGAAATTCGTGATGCGAAAAACAAAACGTTTTTTCAATTAATTAGATAGTTTATACAATATTATATTGTGTAATTCTATTCTCCTATAAACATATAGTTTTAAAAATAGTTTAGATACCTTTTTATCTGTATCATATCTGATAGTTATCTGTGTGTATTTTAATAACAAATCTCCCCAACATTTGATAGTTGATCTATTCGACAAACCAATCCTAAAGTAACGGCTTGTTACTCAATGAAGTATACTGAGTGATCAATAGTTATTTATATTTTATTTTATTAGCAAGGTCTTCACACTTATGTATTTTTCATAAAACCCCCTACGATCTTAACAATATCATTGTTATACCATGTTCACTCTGAAAGTGTAGCACATGAATACACACACTATGAAAATATCCACTTCGAGAGTGGAGTAAATGGACCTCCGCAATATGAAGTCATACCTTGAAAGATTATCGTTCTCAATAATTCAGGAGTTCACGAATCTCCCCGGTACGTAGAGATTAACGCGCGAGTCTCGCAATCCGGGGAACGCAGATTCGATTTCCACGTGTGTCGGATATTAATGAATCCAAAAATGCATAGCTTGATACATATTGGATTGGGTATGACAATCAATTAATGTATCAAATAATTTGACAAGAAATGCCTTCACAGTACGGAGATTTAAATACTCCCCGGTAGCGTTGTTGGTAGCGTGCGTGCCTAACGATCCGGGGAATGCG
>JAGVSQ010014992.1:0-10366 GCA_022683975.1 Rhyacophila evoluta
TTGTTTTGTCGGAAATGCGAGGATATTCTTTTTTAACGTAAATCCAGAAAACATCCAATGGAACTTCGGAGAAGTAAAGTTTTAAAGTCATGTCATTATTTAAATCTGTAAATTCCCCTCGCATTTGCAGAGGCAGTGTATTAAATACATGATGAAAAATTGTAAAATTTCAAATACATTACATTTGACCGTGGCCGGTCTCGGAGCACTGCGCTAAAGATTGGACTTTAATTTCGCCATTGTGGAATGCGTGGGATCTAGTTGAATCATTCCGGTAGAGATGTTAGGTTTCAAAAAAAAAATACTTCGCGTTGTAATTTTTGCACTCATACATGATTGACGTAATTAAGTTTAAAAATAAAGTAAATATTACGATAATTGCAATGACACCCATAACATACATGTGGCGAAAAATTGTCTTTAACATTTTAACATTATGGCGAGACCCAGATGGTAGTTGGTAGCGTGGGCGCCTAGTAATCCGGGAAATACGGGCTTGATTTCCCATTTGTCGGATTTTTTAAATCTAAAAATCTTGTGTTGAGCGAGTGTCTGACAAACAATTCTCGTGAAAAATAATCTGTCAAGACGTCCTCACACTGCAGAGATACAAATACTTCACTTTCGTAGTGGATACCTTCACATTGTGTAGATCCATATGCGCCACTTTGGGAGCGAACACGGTATAAAAAAAATCTTGAGAATAAGTCGCGTCTTAATATTTCACCATGATTTTTAGAGATGTCACTGTGCGCTTAAAATATTAGATTATTGAAAACAGTAAAAATTGGCTAGAGTGTTAAAATACAGCGCGTATACACGCTGATTTTCTATAGCCAGCTTACCATGCGTGGGATTATAGAGCGCGTTAACGTGCTTATGGCATAGAACCGGTTAGTAAGTTGTTAAATGAATCTGACAACATCGGAAGAGGACATGGAAAAAATGCCAATAAATCGAGCTTCTTTTGTAATGAGAAAAATTTGCAAAATATGTAAAAATGATTGATATTATGGAAATGTGTATTTACCTTTTCAAATAACGTAACACGTAATAACGTAAGAAAAGCTGCATTTTAATATATCGTCGTATTACTGGCAAAAGACGTTAAAGTATACATTTTACGACAATTTCTATCAAATAATACATTATACATTTGTCGTAAAAAGTATTTAACAGAGAGACTCAAACATTAAAACTCGATTATCTCAAAACCCACATTTTCACTTTAACGTCTTTTGCCAGTAATACGACGATATGTAAATATTATTTTTGACAGAGGACAGCGTGGAATTGTCATGAACAAACTTTAAACAAATTGCCCACGTGCAGTTTTGCACGTGTATTTTTGACTTGTGCGTTAATGTTACGGCGTTATCTATGATGTGTCAAAGTTCTAGATGGCAGATGAAATATCTATATAGTTTCTAAGTGAAAATTGGCCAGCTGAAAGGTGACTCTCGACACGTTCAGAAGAAAAATGAAATACGGTCAGATGCGTGTGTTTTTTTTTCAATGCGGTCAAATGCCTTGTCAGATAAAAGGAACGGTTTCAGTTGAGAGATTTATCGCAGCTTTCGTGCGGTGGGCTATTTTTTTCTTTGGTGAATTTACCGCCAAACCCCCGGGGAATAACCATCTTCCACAGAGAAATCACTTCTCGATATCTATCCTTTGACCACTTCGCTATTGTAAGATATATATTCTCTTATATCACCCCTAAGTATATTTTATGACTGGAAAAATGAAAATAAAGTAATAAAAAATGGCATTCAATTTGGAAAGACGGTGTGATATTTCCTAACTAAATAATTAAAAAAATAATTATAATTTACATTTGATACGTTATTTATCGATTGTCATTTGAGACACAATACGAAGTTAGTTACTGTAATTTAATATATAAGTATGATGGATGTATTTTCAAGGAGAACGTATTCCACTTTATCAATATTCAGTGGCGGCTTGCGTATAAGCACTGTGGAATTGCAGCACCCCCTATTTTTACTTGACATTATCGATAATATTTCATAAAAATATTAACGATAATATCAAGTTAAACAATTAAAAAATATATTGAAAGGAGCACATTTTAAAGAAGTATTTTTTGTATAAAATAAACAGATAGTCCGTATTTTATAGTATGTTTATTTCTGTTTTCAATACTTTTGAAATTGATTTTTTCAATTGGCTTAAATGATATATGGTTCTTTTATACAGAAATACTTCTTCAAAATCTTCTACTTTATATTTTGTAATTTTGGAAAGATTTTACTTTGGAAATACACCCCTCATGTATCGTGTTGTGAATGACTTAGTTTGGGATTTTTAAAATCCTACAGATAGAGTATCGAACCTGTATTCCCCGGATTTCTAGGTGCGTACTCTACCAACTACGCTAATCGGGGAGACTGTTAGTTTATGTTTTTTTGTTACTGTACACATACACACCAGTTGTATAGATACAGCCCGAAGATACCGAAAGCAGAAATCTGGTCGTGAATGATGATAAACATCGAAATTTTACAGTTTGAATTAATTTCAATTCCATTAGGTCTTTTTTTATGTTTGCGATAAAAGTTTGGTTAATGATAGGAAATCCTATTTTTGGAAAAAAAATGCAAAAATCTTTTTTAATTCACCTAAATCAGATTGCGAATAATAAATTGCACTTTAAAAGTGAACTTAGATTCAAATACAATTATTTCACGAAAAATCCATTAGCGAAAGAATATTATTTCAATGTTTTTGTTCGCGTATCTGAAAGAGTCAGCATAGTCCATTTTTTTGTTAGAAGTATTCTTTGTTTTATCTAAGAGACATCCGAATAATGACTTACCCCTTTTTGCACAAACAGCTACGCATTTTTGACAAGCTAAAAAATGAGACAATTGAAAAGGAAGCTCGGATGATGAAAAATTCAAAGCCTTTTGTTGAAGATGTTTTCTTTTTTTTTATTTCAAAAACTGTGTTTGAAAATAGCACCATCCAGCTAAACTGTATCATTGAACAAAGAAATTAACAGTTCAATAGTTTATAGATCATATTTCTTATATACATGATAGATATTGTAAATTAGATTCTAAAACAGTCACAACGATAAAATAGTGGCAAAAAATTATAACGATTTAAAAACAATGGATGTGAACAATTATAATTACAAGAATATATTATATGTGGCTTAATTTTAGCAGAACATCAAATTAAATAAAATTTACGACATGGGAAACATTGATGAGTATATTTTGCATTTATTTTTAAAATGAAATTCATTTAACGTGATAAAATATTTCAAATAAATACGTCGGATTCATGTTAAGAGATTTCCACTGCAATAAAGATACTAATGATGGCATTTAAAATAATATAAAATGGTGAAAAAACTGAAAGTTTAAGGCTCGACTTGAATTTGAATAAAAAACATAAAAGCTGTGATATGTTGTAAAGAGCTTTTATTGAGAAGTAAAAATCAATAATAAATGGAAAAGCGATTTCTAAACGCTCAGTCTGACTGCACCCCTGGGCGTCGTGTGTGTCATAAAACCGCTTCAATCCATTATTTTGTATTCCGACGCGCCTGTCCATTAGACCCAGTGGTGCATTTTCGAATAAAATATCTAGACAATACAATTGTTTTAAAAGGAACACTTTTGATGGATGGTTCAGTGACGTTTTGACAAGGTGGTATAACTGTTTCCATAGATATTTTATGTACTTTAAATATATTATTTTTTAAACAAAAACAAGATAAACAATAGAGCACACATATAGCATATACTGAATTTCCGTATTTATAATAATAATATACATATATTTTTATCGTAAATATGTATGACGTAAAATAAAATAAACATCTAACTATACCATAATTACGTAAAGTGAGTTTAAAATTTAATATTTTTATGAAACTGTGATTTTAATTAATAAAGTTATAAATGAAATAAATACAAATTATAAATAATTTACAGTTACTATTTTTAAAGTTGGACAGTCTAAGGTAGGTGATTATGGTTTGGTATTAAGTTATTTCAGAATTTTATTCCAAGTACAAAAACCTATGAAAAAGCTTTCCAATATTAAGAGCTTAATACTTACCATAGTGTTGAAAGTGCACAAAGTTACGGAAAAAGCAATTTACTACAAGTTGACTTTCCTGTCAAACTTATTTCATATAACATAATGTTAATCTCCTCAATGCGTGTTTTACTTTCCTGATAACTTTTAAGAGTTTTTTTTTTTGTTAAATAATAAGTAACCTCAGTTACTACTTGAGTCAGTAAGAATACTTGATGTTTTGAGGTTATGTTATACCTATTAATTGAAGTTGTATGATTTATATTGAATTCTAGTGAATCATACAGATATTCACTACAACAAGAGTGGAGTGGTTCTGGCTAGGCTATATGTCGTAAATGATTTAAGAGAGTTGAAAATATTGAATAGGAATTGATTGTAATGTGAAAATGACATTACAAATATCCATATACTAGATTCAAATATTGGCCAAAAGAAACAATGCATGTATTTCTCCAAGAATCAGATTATTACTGTAGATTACTAATATCATTAAAATAAAAATCTGCTAGTTTATAGTTGTGAAGCTTGACAAGGACTCAAAGCAACCGTATTCTAAGAAAGAAGATAAATGCTTGCGTCGGATTCTAAGGTTATAGTGGTACAACTTCGTTTGCAACGAAAAGATCGAGAGAACAGACCATCCAGCCATTGATTGCTGCAAGAGTAAAGTTGCGATGGTGGATCTAGCTCGGCCACGTATTCTTCTGGGACTCATGAAAAGCACCTCAAGTTCGTTACGCCACTATATACACCTGCATAACAGGTGGGCGGTGGAGGGAAAAGAAAGTTATTTTGCATGTTCATCACTGATAAAAAGATGATCTCGGTAATTTACGATACAAACTTACACAAAAGCGAAAATGTCGATTTAGATATTATAGAAATATTAAATGAAATCTGTATGATTATAATACTATTTTAGAGACTCTGAGTTTTGCCTCGACGCAAATTAAACATAAATATATAATATTATTAGAGATAAGCGTGTTGCTAACAAAGGCCAAAGTTTTCCCATTTTCCGTTGGTCGGCTGAGGCTTCGTTGCCTACCCATCTACTTATTTTTACTTAACTTACGTACCTACCTTTACCTATTTTTGAGAACGTAAACTAAATTCAATAAAACGCACAAAAACCTCCAAGGAGAGAACTTTCTGAATGGAAAGTTTCGTAATTTATAGGTTAAAGTTTTCACCGTTCACTTTTAACTGTCTACTTTTAAACACTATATTCTCTACAATTACGTACGAGGATATATTTATAAAAACATACAATACACATAACCACGTGTGTAGATTATTATTATATAACACAAAAATTGAGCATGTTGGTATTATAATTATATTCAATCCAAACATATCAACATCTTACGTATCTTCTTTAAAAAATAATGTATATTGCAGTCGATAATACAGAAATCGTCCATATCAAAATATATTATAAATATGTTGGCTTGATATGAACTTCATTATTTTAAAATCAATTTAATAATAGAATGGTGTTGTTCCAAAATGAACTTATTCCACTAATTTACTGGTTTACATGCTTTGTGATTTTTTTATACAAAACATGCTGCTTCAAAATCTTCACCTTTAAATTTTGTCATTTGAAATAAGTTCACTTTGGAACTACACCTCTCGTATACGTTAAATAAAATTCGTACAATTATTTAAAAGTCAATAAGAAACAAATTGCTTTATGATCTGACAATATTATCCTGCATACAGTGCCGCGCTGTGATCAGGAGGCGCCCTTTTGCAAATGTATATTTAAGCATCTATTTACATACTTTCACTGAACTAATACGTATTTGAACCTTTCTAGTCTTTTCCTAAGTGATTTGATTAAGCATTTTTATAGTATTAGGCACTCTTGTACAGTGCACAATCTGCATATTAGCACAGTGCGATCCCACCTGCATAATTTTGATGTATTCATCGAGTGTGATTTAAGGAAAAGTAACTTCAAAGTACGAGCTACAGCTATGTCTCAGTCAGAAAGAAGAGAAACAGGTATGAGTAAATACACTACAATACATGGCACTAAATACGTGGCACATAATCCATGATGTTTACGAAAATAAATATTTAAAGTGATACTATGACAGTTTTAATTATTTATAAAAGCCCTTGATGCTGAAAATTTAAATTTTCAATTTGTCAAATACGTATTTTTGATTTTACAGTATGAGAATAATATTTTAATCGCACGGCTTGCCATTGTATGAAGCCTTCATTTGAAGCACCACAAAATTAATCAAAATAGTCAACGCAACATTTTATTTACAGATATCTGTCATTCATAAAATATATGTATTTGATTTTAGAGGGATTATATTTTAATTATCAATATACAAAACGTAGAATCCATGAATAATAAATTATTTTATTACCATAAATTGTGACGGTGAAGTCATTTTTAACTATAATTATTTATATTTTAACGTCTTCAAAAGATATTGCTTATTTTTTTCACGAGAAATTTAGTATTACACAATTTAATACCATATGCAATGTCTGATGCTCAGTTGCTTCTTAAACTTGAGTTTGTAGGTACTAATATAATATATATTTTTTGAATTGTTAGTTTTAGTCTAAATACATTATGACGTGAATTAGGCTTTTTTGAAATGTGTTACAGTTTTTGAAATTCTGTCCAATTGAAAAAGGTGTACATGTAAATCTCCACAACTTGGAGATCTGACAGATTGTGCATTTGAAAATTGAGTCAGCTAAACTCTCAACGCATTAAGAATCTACTCTTTCATCTTTGATTTTCTTAAATATTTATGACAAATATTTTACATTTTTTATAATAGAGATCAATAGCTAAAAGCAGCAAGCAAAATAAATTATTTCTATGGTATTTTCAGTAAATTTTTTATCACATCTAGTCAACTTAATAATAAATCTAATAATAAGAAGACACAAGATTGTGGATAGTCTAAGCCGAAGATTTACAATCTATTTAGGGTTATTATCCCCTTTGAGATATTGTATTTTTCAATCGCCCACTATAGTTATCTAAAGAGTAATATATATATATTTTTAATCAATAAAATAAAACTAATTATGCTGCCTGATACAACTTGGATTTTTGAAGCATTATTGACTGTGGAAAAAAAACTGATGTAACCCACAAAGAAAAAAAAATACAGGACGCCCAAAAAACGTCTACTTAATGATTTTATGCCAAAATCAAAGTATCACATGAACAAAACCGTTAAGCGCATGAAGACTAAAACTAGTGTTTTATTTACTCAATCTGATATTAATATAATTAATTGTTTAAGAAGAACCGATAAAATTGATGTGGTAGAAGTTCTTTTTCTTGGTCGCAAATTTGACAAGTCATCATTATTTCAAATTTAAAAGCTAAATTAAGCTATTAATTCGGCATTTACAGCTAAAATCCTTTTGATAAAACGTGTATTAAATTGTATGAATTGTGATTATAGAAGTTATTTAAAACAACCCCTGAAGGTTACGTCTTTTTACATTTCCGCA
Organism: Rhyacophila evoluta; assembly: GCA_022683975.1. NCBI lineage: Eukaryota > Metazoa > Arthropoda > Insecta > Trichoptera > Rhyacophilidae > Rhyacophila > Rhyacophila evoluta. The sequence goes on from JAGVSQ010014992.1 coordinate 7,582, forward strand.
GTCGATATGATATTTGATATAATGAAAATAAAGCTATAATACCAAGTCAACGATAAAGCTAGTTTTACACTTGAGTTGATCTCTTGATCATTGAACTGATTACTATTGAATATTATATAAGCGATTTCATCTCCATGAAGAGTGACGTTAACCAGGTTGGGAATCACTACTCTAAGCATTGTGGCAATGTATCTCAGTTGGTTATTTTTACTGGTATTGCTTGTAAGCTATTGCTTTATTATTAAGAAGTGTTAATATTAATTGTATATGCGAGAGTAATAAATTATAATATTATTAAAGCTCGAGATGTATCTAAATCGATCGTTTTACGAATATTTATTGTGCTCATTGGATTGAAAAAATGTATCACAACCTATTATCGTGAAACATTATCTATCAAGACATTTATTCACATTGTAAAGATCCTTATACTCCCGTTTCGGAGTGGACATATTCACGCTTGGTAGATCCATACAGTTTTTTTTTGGAGCAAACGGAAAAAAGTAATGTTGCACTCAATGTAGGATCCAAATCCATATTCGATCCAAAGCTTACTGTATATTGAAAATTTTGATTTATTATAATTAAAAGTTTACCGACAAAGCATTATTAAAATATGTACTTAATTATTTAAGAATCAATGTTTCGATATGAAATTTATTTATTTTCAGATTAATTAGCCGAACTTTTCAAATAAGGGTCAACAACCAGTAATTAACCAAGTCGTTAAAAAACCAATAAAAGCCTCCAAAATTAAGAATTTATCTTAAATATTCAAATTTATTAACGAAAGCTTCTTTGGAAGCTTTATTAATTCCGAAAGTACTGGGGTGAAATTTTATGAGAAAACTTGTGTTTTATAATAGCTGTAATTAACAGCCAATAATGAATGAGTGGAACTTCATTATTAATTTGTTGGCAAGATGTATTTTTTTTAGATATAAACAAATCATGTCATATAAATAAATTATATGCCAAAAGTAGTGTTTCTTTTAATAAATTATGCAACCATTAATTAATGTTTAACATTTAAAACATAGAATTAAAAAAATATCTTTCAATAAACAAATATTAAGTAACGTACTGATTTTGTTTTCGTTTTACCTTGAAGAACGTGTGCAGATTTTTGTCTCTCTCTGAATACAAGTAAGTACGGCCTCTCTCTATCTTTTTTATTTGTGTATATATGAACAATATGAGGACAATAATACGATTGCATTTGAATAAATGTGAAAATAGTAAAAAAAATATATGTATAGTTCATATGCGTTATATTATTCGTTAAGTTGTTAGTTATCTATGATAAAACTTTAATTTACATGACTATAACGTCTCCTTTATTGATTAACGAATAAATTATCGTCACCAAAAACATATACTTATTGTTACAATGCGTATGATTAACTTTCAGAACGGGTAAGGTGGTCAAAAAAACTACACGTGATTTTGATTGTTTGAAATAAATACTAGTTCCCCGCACAAAACTTCAAGAATATAAAAGAAGCATACAGCTTAGAAAGATTAACTACCACGCCCTTTACATCAATCAATCCAACATGACCTATAATTATATAACGAAAGAGAGGGAGAAAGTTTCATAGTGCTCGTATATAGCCCCTAGAAAATAATTAATAAGGTATATGAACTTACAGTTGAATGGCAATAATTGGAGATAATTTAATTCAAAGTCACAACTGGAGTAAAGTTTTGTCAGAGGCCGTCTTAAGTTCTTTCATCAAATTAAGGTGGGTTTATAATCGAGTCTGACAAGTCGTTTGGAATAAGCATTTTCTTACCTATGCTTCGGCACAATGACATCTCCTGCAAATGAGATTTTCATTACTATCACCTCAAGAGAGCTTCCTGAAATTTATTTTTGCCTCAGTTACACAATTGCTGAAAATCGAATAATACCACTGAAAGAGTCGATAATATTTAATTCATTTATTATAACGACTGTTTAAATTTACGTTTTATTTTTTGTCAATACTATTCTTAAAAATCTCCTTTAAAATATTGTAGCAATAAAAAAGAAAAACAGTTAATATGAAAAACAATATTACGTATACCAATTCAACTGAATTTCATGCTTGCTTATTGGAGGTTAAAACATAGAAAATGTATTTGGTCAAACATTTCTTTCGACTTATTCGTGGTCTCTTTTTAAAATACATTGTGCCATGTAGATCTAACATACTAATAGTGATGCCAATACGGAAGTGAATAGGTGGGCTTAAAACTTTCCACCTAAATTGAAATTGATATTGTATTGATTTTTTAAACAAGATTTATTCTATTCTATAACTCTTTCGATAAGGCCTCTTTTCTTTTTCTTCTTACTTATATTTACTCTTAGTTTATTTACCATTTCCACTCAGTAAATGGCGCATATATATCTCAAGAGGGTAAAAATTACCTTTACAGCAATATAGTGTGCGAACTTTTATGTTGTCAAAACTTATTTTATATGTTTTACGAGTTGTTAGTAATTACGTGACTCATTGCACTTACAGTTCTGTATTTTGAATTGAAAAAATCGTGTTGAAGTCGGAACTTTTGACTCTGAAACGCGCGCATTATAATTAATTATTAATCTTTTCAATTCACTCCATTTTTAAAACATATTTTTATAAGTACTGTTTTGTTATTTAAGATAAGAGATACATACGAGTATAGTGAATTTCTCGAAGTTATCAATGAAATGAAATGTTGTGATTATGGTTATACAATAAATAAAAATACTTAATCAATTATAAAACAACCTGTTAAACATACGTTTACTAAT
>JAGVSQ010014993.1:0-10366 GCA_022683975.1 Rhyacophila evoluta
AATAAATAAATAAATAAAATCTGTATTTCAAAAGCTTCTATTTAAGTTCGTTCGTATCGGCGGCAAAATTATTGCTATTTCTATCAAACCAATGCTATTTTTTTAGTACTGTCTTACCTTTATAGTATAGGTCTCAGAGTCTCAGAGTTGTCAAATTTTCTTGGCGAGTTTGTTCGATAAATATAATAACTTTTTGTTGTCAAATTAATACGAGGCGTGCATATAAAATGATGCAACAATATGGTGTTATTAAGTATTTTTTAGATACATATAAATTTATCGACTTTAAGTCATCGATATGGACCTCTGGAATGTAAACCTTTAAAGATGTTTTTTAGGAGATTTTTTTTTCTTCTCATACCATGTATGCTCTTAATACAGAGCATATGGATTAACACAGAGTGAAGATATCTACCCCAAAGGTAAAGTATATGGATCACCACAATATGAAGACGGATTGATAGATTATTGTTTACGCAAATTGTTTTTCAGACAATTTCTTAACCCAATGGGCATCCAGTCCTGCATTTTTGGATTATGAAACAAATCGACAGATGTGGGGATCGAGACCGCATTTCCTAGATTGCTAAGTATGCACGCTAATTAGCTAGGCTACTAATACCCAGGGGGAAAATTTATTACCAGCTAATTAATTATTAATCTATTTACCATCCAGTTTTAAATCTTTGACTTTTTAATCCTTTTTCTACTGTTATTTCTATTATAATATACCATTAACAAAGGGGAAATAACGTAGATTGTCTGCGGTATTGATGGGGAAGAAGTGTTCAAAGTTTGTATAATATATAAAGCATATAAGTTTGCATTGAATTCATATGAGTGAACTGTGTGTAATACGGCTATTGTGTATTGACTCAATGTAAGTTACTAGTTAGTAAATAGTTTATTTTTTGTAAATTTCAAAATCAATATTGTATAAAAGTTTAGCAAAATCTAAAAATGAATCACGTTTAACCCAAAAAAAACCCTTTGAAATACGTGCTTACGATTTAGTTGCTGGTCATGAAAAACTTTTCCTGAATTTGACATAGCACACTGATTTCTAAAAGTCTGAGTTATTTATTATCGCCAACACTATTTTTCAGCAGAATAAAAAGCTTTAAATCACCTTTCAGAGAAAACCCAAAACTTTTCAGCGTAAGAGTCTAAAACCTGCTGAAAAGACATTCCAATGGAACTATTATCTGTTACAACCTGATTAAACTTACCAAATAATACATTAACATATTCTCCGTAGATTTCCTAATAAAAATTTCAGGAAATCATGTAAAGTAAAATACCAGGAAAATAAAAGCTCACAAAAAAACTTTAGAAAATCTAGAGGGTGAATTAGGATCTATATGAACATAATTTGGTGACATGGATTGGGCAGAATCAGAATTTCGATTTTAGCATATGAAAAATTAAACATTTTTGTAAAGTTCTATAATTTTTATGATATTTATATTCCAGTATAATTTGCAACCACATCTATTCAGTTATTATAATACTTCTAAATTCCTTTGTAGTAAAGTATATTGAAATGTAACTAGGGATGTTACTGCTATATACTGAGAAACTTAAGATAAGATCTTTTCTTGTTTATACGAATACGTTTTGTGGTCAAACCCGATAGAAAAGTTTCTCGCAAAATTTGCATTGCAACATGAACTGCGTGTGATGTGGCACAGTCTTGTTTAAACCACATGTGATGAAGGTCCAATTGATCCAATCCGGGCATAAGAAAGTTTAGCAACATGTCACGATATGTTTTATAGTCTATCACATATCATTGTAGAATATGTAAGATATCCTCAATCACTTTTATCGTTTTTATCTGGGAACGTGCACCACTATCTATTTAAAAAAGATATTTAAATGGTGACGTAATGAATTGACTGGAAAACTATCAATTAAATCTCGTAAAATAAAATGAAAAAATTAACATGGATTTTACACTTTGAAATACCATGTGCTCCGCCTTTGAATTATAATGCTATAAAGTTTCTAAATAGTTAGTTGAACAATTCGATGACTTAAAGTGCACAGTTCCAAACTTCGCTTTTATCTGAAAATGACATAGCAATACCATTTTGTAGCATACTTATAACAAATCCAGTATTAATTTTACAACTCACAGCTATTTAAATATATCGTAAAAATGACACGAGCAAATTAGAAAACTTCGTTGGGCCCCGAGACATACACTGCAAAATATATAATTACACTATTTGTCTTCATATGTGTCAGAAATGTATCATTTATAAACAGCTTTACAAATAAATCGCTTAAATGGTATTTTATATCGAAATAGTCGCAAAAATAAATATCAATATAATCAGTTTTCACACTCTCCTGTAAAATTGTCAAAAACGGTGATATCGAATTCGTACTTGAGGCCATCGAAATGTAACTTAATTCAAGTGATGACTTCAACAAAAATTCCATATACGTCATTGATGATTCTTGTGATACAGCAAATTTATGTTTGCTAGGTTTGCTACACATAAAACCACCCGCAGACGTCAGCCAACCTCAGTTACATACACATTCACCAAGTTATTTGCTGGTCCTGAACATTTGGCACAAATGGACTTGGCTGGTTTGTAGATTGAACTATCGATTTTTTTTTGTTATAATATAAGTTTTAATGCTTAATAAGCTAAAGTACGGTATTGTTGGTTATCAAGTTGTTCTTATCGACTATGGAAAAGAAAAAAGACACAACTCTCAATTTAAAAAATAGCTTTTATTCCATAATCACAATTTACACAACTTAATACACATTTTGTCAAAGGGATGTAAGCTGAAAATGCGGAATTACTGCCTAAATTTAGCTTTTCAGTTTGAAAAAAGATAGCCTGTAAAATTTGCGACAATGAAAAAGAGCCTCTACCTAATCAATTTTTTTGGATTTTCATAAATATTTTTTAAAATTAATATTCTATTGAATGAATAAAACACCACTTCTAGTTGTCGCGCACTTCAAGTTTTTGTCTATGTAATATCATTATATAAACGTTTTTCATGCCTTCTGTAATATTTGTTTTATGCTAGTTACGTCTTTTTTACTTTCCACAGTCGATATATATTAGTATTGTCACAGTCATTTTGGTAAAATAAATATGGTTTTGTATAGCTGGTAAGTTTGTTACTAGACAGTAATGTATTTGCCAAACAGTTAAGTGCAAGACTAAATATCACAGGTGCTTAGCGGCTATTGCTTCCTAGCAAAATCCACAGATGTCAGTAGAGTGTTTATTACTTATTCGTCGCACGCAGATAGCTAATAACGAGCTCCACTGAGCACCCCTCTTTTCAAGAATCCCAGAGGGTAGCTGGAAATCGCAGTGAAAAAAGAAATAAATGCCAGTAACACACTAACAAAAGGGAAAGTTTTAGCCTTCGGGTCAGTCGTACAAGGACGAAAAGACTCGTGGATTATATAAATCCACTTCTGTCTATAGAAAGGATAACATTATCACAATAGTTGGTATTTCAGTAAGTTCGACGGTAAAATTATATTTATTTTTGTAAAATCACATGTTTTGTATCTTTTCAACTCTCACCTTACTGTGTTAAAAACTGCGGTGCTGTACCCTAAGTATCTAATTTAAAATGCACATTTAAAATTAAAACGATACCAAATATTTTCGATAAATTGATGTGATTGACTATAAAAATACTTTACTATCCGCTTAAAACCAAATAATATGAAATAAGTGCAAGAAATATAAACATAACAGCGGAAACAAATGAGACAACATTCCCAGATAAATATTATTTACTATTTTATCCGGCTGCTCAAAATGCTCCCTCTATTATTTTCTGAAACGTAATGAAATTATTCAAATGAGTATTTAATGTTGCTCAATACATGTATAACAACTTGATTTAATACACACACGCGTATGCCAGCTTTAGATTTTATACAAAATAATTATTTATGTTGATCTTGATCAATATTTTCATCTCGTAATGATATTATTGAAATATTAGAGATTTATTGCGAGGAATATGAGTATAAAGACCTTGCAAAACGTATTTTTGAAGAAATAAAATAAAATATACTATTAACTCATTATCCACCATCGGGTAAGATGTGTTAATATGAATCTGTAATATAATTTAGATAGAATATGAAGCGTGTCCACACTGCAAAGTGTAGCCCAAGGTTTTGAAAAGCTGCTCATGAAAAGCTAACTTCCGGCACTTTGAAGAGTGTATTATGTTGGTTGACGTTATTTGATGCCACAAAAGGTCTGGAAAACTGTTATAATCTATGAGGATTATCTAGAAATATGAACGTATTCATGTTTATTATGAAGTTGCATTTAAAACTATTTCTAAATTAATAATATCACTACTGACAATGCACATTTCAAGGTCATACAGAAATAACAACAATGCCTAGGATACGTTGAGCTGAATATTTTTTAGTTGTTTATTTTACTTCTAACCAATTAAATCATTGATCAACCGTTACATAAAAATTAATAATTCGGCTTACAGAGTAAAACTGATTCTTACAGATTTTTATGAGTCAAATTGCTTATTTTTTTATACCATGTTCGCTCCCAATGTGGAGCATATGGATCTACATAGTGTGAAGATATCCAACCCGGAAAAGGAGTATATAGATCTACGCAATGTGAAGATGTCTTGAAAGATTATTTTTCACGAGAATTGTTTGTCAGACAAATACCCAACCCAATAGGCATCCAGTCCTGTTTTTTCGGATTTTTAATATTCGACAGACGAGGAATTGAATCCGCATTCCCCGGGTTGCTAGACGCGCACACTACCAGTTACGCTAATAAGAGTTAGCTTTTTTTATTTTATTTAAAAAAAATAGTAGATTTTGTAAAAAAATATATTTAAATTGATACTAGCTTATATATATTATCACACATAAATCAATAATTCGCTGTTTATCATTATGTTTCAACAGTCCGTGTGGTAAGAAATTTATTTAAATCAAATAATATATTCTAATACAGCAACGTATTTAAAAAAATATATATGTACACGGAAAGCATTACCTATTACAAAGAACTTCGATGGTTTCCGCACGAAGTATTATAATGTTTGCATCACGAAGCCTGACGCTTCTTCGTAAAATAATTTTAAATAATAACTTTCAAACAAAATCTTTCAGGCTTTCAGGCCATTAAAATGCGAGCAAAAATACAGTAACTCTTCTTGAGATGTAAATACGAAACTTGAGCAAAAGCTTTTTAAAACTAATTTAAAACTTACATAGACTTCGAGCATTGCAATAGTGCAGACGTCAAGTGAATAAATACTTCGCGTAGCTTTTTGTAGCGTTTTCTTTGAATCTCATAAAGGGAAAATTTTTCATCGTTTTAAACCATTGCGGCATATATTTTAATTTCAGTGGCGGGCGATGTAATTTGCCGTCTAATATTAAATAATTATTAATATATATTATACTTACATTGTTACCTGATATAATTATTATCATCAAATTTGAATGAAAAAAATTTATATTTATTTTTATTTGAATTTTACTACAGTAAAATCTATCAAAAATAAATCAGTCACCGTGGTGCAAAAATCGCTAATTAAATTTTGGTAAAAATGAGTGGTCTCTCCGATAGCGTAAATAATAACAGGCTAGGCACGCACGTTAACGGAATACGGGTACAATTCCCCGGATTTCTGTGGGGTTTTTAAAAATAAAAAAATGCAGAACGGGGTGGCCAATTGTCTGACAAACAATTCTCGTGACGAATAGTCTGTTAAGACGTCTTCACTTAAACCTAAAAACTTTCAACATAACATATTCTTTTATTTATTAATGATTGTAAACATTAAGTATCTATAATATTAAAATTGTGATTGTCTTTTAGTAACCGGTAAATCGAGCATTTGATATTTAATAGTTCACCAGTGTTGATTTGGGATAGTCATTGTTAGTAATTTCGGTAGTTGAGTTGGTTGGTGGGCGAAAAACAAACAGGATAAGTCTTCAGGCACGAAAGGAGAACGACAGCGGCAAAGCGACGGTAACAGAGATGCAAAATAGCTATACATATGTGAGTGAGCAAGTGAATTAGATCAACAGCGCAATAAAACGTAGTCGTCACAACAACTTGCGCACTCACCTATTTATAACTATTTCGCATCTCTGTTGCCGTCGTTTGCCAAAGTCACTCTGCCGCCGCGACATCTACTATAGCCTTGGCCTTAGAGTACAATTCAGCCAATAGACGTTTTTCTGTTTTTAGGATTTATAGGTTATTATTATCATTTCAATAATTTTAAATTACTCAAATTTTTAACAAGAATTTAATTTCTATGTCAAAAAATATATCATATAAAGTTCGTTTTTATGATTATTGACGAATAAAATTGTATTCATCTTAATTTGAACTAATATAACTTCATTTTATAAACGCAGTAAAACAATGATAATAATTATTATTTTCAACTGAGAAAATTTCGTTCCAACTTGTAATATTATTTGAGTTATTAATCACATTGCTATAATTATTGATTATCACCGAGGTTACTGGATATTGTGGGCTTAAATCCTACAGGTGCATGAAATGAAGAAAGCTATACTACATAGCTAAGGAGATGAATTGTTGACCGATAAGAAATATTTGAAAACTGTATGAAGGTGAGTTTTCACACTTAAGTGTTATATGCTTCGCGTTGGCACTGTCGTTGGAGTTCAAAAGATGATTTATAATATTTGAATATGAATTATATTTCCGAGATAATCTAAAAAATCAAGAAAAATAAAATAGACAGTAAATTAAAAACTATTCTACGCTACTGAATTTTATTAAGCATTGAATGAAGGTAGACATACGTCGTGGAAACGGATGAAAACTAAAGCAACAAGATGAAATGCTTCTCGTTCGTTTAAATCAAACGTTCAAAGTGAAAGCTGCACTAAGAATCCTTATTGCCAGTTTAAAGTCAATAAATAAAAGATATCAATTAGTAAATAATTAAAAAAAGCCATATTAAATGTTTTTAATCAAAAGTTTTGTATGAAAGAGTTTCAATATTTTCTTACATTTTTTTTATAAAGTGTCATTAGCACATGTATCTCAATAGTGTAAAAATTACCACTCCAGAAAATAGAGTTTATTATTCAAGACTTGTTTTAATATTTTTTTTACGAGTACTTTTTTGTACATACAACTGTACAGTTCCTGATTTGACTAAAAATTAAATATGTGTGATTGCTTCTCTACATTCACGTTTTTTTGTACTCTTTCTCACTTTTTATTTCACAAGTATATATCGTAATGGTACTCAAAGCAACGCGGCTACATCTTAATAAACACTAATGGTACCCATTCATCTGCAATCTGACTGCAGTCAGAGGACTGTCAATCCATGACTGATGATTAAGATTGAGACAGATCAAGCATAAGCATGGCAAATCTCGACCAGACCAACAGTACATAACTGCCGATGCGGACTGGGTAATGTGTGGCCTGCCTCAATTCTAATCATCCTGCTGAAATGTAATTGAATGAAATGTCAAGTAAACTGTAGTTATATGAGTCCATAAGATGAATATCAATATGTAAGTTCGGTTATTCGTTTTTTGTATATGCGGTAAAACACAAATAATGATTTTTGTAATATTAATAAAAAGTACATGAAAGTATACCAAGTATATAAAAAAAATAATTAATCTTACTTTTCACAGATAGCAGCTTCTTAATATGAAATAAAAAAGTTATTAAAACTGAGCTGTGAATAATAATGTATCGTTTGTAGTATTTAAATTTGTTTATTTAACAATCTTTGTTATGGCAAATGTAATTTTTATTAAATTTAATAAAAAGTTTTAGATAATGCTCTATATTAGTAGCTTATTGAATAGAGTAGTTTAAATGAATTAAAGACGTTTGTAATAACATGTTACTTAAACGTAATAGTTGATTAACTAATATTCCTACTCGTAAATCATAATGTCCACATACTATGTTAAAACTAATGCCTTTTACCCTTTAGTTGAACTGTAGATCTATACATTCAGAATAATTGAGAAGTAATATGCATTCAAAAGCGTCTTGTCCTTAAAAGTTACTTGATCCAGTTAAAAGTTAAAGTTAAAATTTATCGAGACTGCTGTTGTATATTATTATGTTTGAGTTATTATTGTAATGTATACGTTAATCTCAAAAATATCAACATGCTAAACTTAAATTTGGGAATGAAAATCTGCAATATTCAAGAACATTTGAAGTTGTACAAGTAACATTATATTAATATATTATAATAAATTTACTTAACTCATAGCTTTAATATATCTTTTGACTAAATCAATGTTTGGTAATATAATATATATGTGATAAAAAAACATTTTTTTACCTTTATTAGTTACGGATTAATAAAAAAAAACTCTATCCATAATCATTCTTACTGTATTACCATAACGTCAAATCTATTAGATAGTTTCTTCAATGAGACTCTTCAGTTCTCACCTCAGCTTTAATAATCAGAATTTTTCTAGCGCTTTAAATGTATTAAGCTTGATTCAACTAATTGTAATTAATATAATAGTGTGATTAGTTTGTGAAGCACTGTTGGTGTTTTGATCGCACAGGGGCGCACTAAATCTAATGACAAGTGTGCCAGACATTATCAAGGATATAGTGCAGTGGTCCTTGGACATTATTTAGGGCACGGTTGAGTTCAGGGATGTTCATTTACACAAAAATACATATTTGAATACAATGATGTATTATTATAGGAGCTATGTACTCGTAGATAAAACTGAGCCTTAATCTACATCGAATTTGATACTTTAGTCAATAATTTCCATATTTCAAATGGGTTTATTATTTTATAATAGTCTATATTAGAACGATATTTAATCAATTTTATATTTTCTTAATAAATCCTATGAATCTTTTTAAATAAAACAAATTCTGTGGAATTTTATTCATCCACAGGTAGATATATGGTTCTTCTTTTCAAAAAATACTTGTTCAAAATTTTCTCCATTAAATTTTGGCCTGTGCAAAAATTTTCTCCATTAAATTTTCCACTGAAATATTATTTATGTAAACTATTATATGCACGTTGTTGTTGCTTAAAAAGATTAATGGTTAAAAATTTAATTGAAAATAAAATATGTTTTCATCTTTTTCTTATAATGAGATCTATCATATTTATAATGAAATAATTCAAGAAGCCGTAAAATAAATTACATAATCGCTAAGAAGAAAACTCGTTTTCACCTTTGGAAAATTTATTCATAAAATTTCCTGTTCATTCTGAAAGACGTTCTTATTCCTGGAAAAATAATAAATATCTTATAATCCTTCGAATTTCATATATTTTATATTTTCGCTTGGATGAATAATTATATTATGATAATTGTATTTATTTTAAGTCTCCACGAGGCAACCTTTGACAATATCTGAAGCGAGAGAAGGAACTCTCCCATTTCAAGTATCAGGCCATTAAAATCTCATTAACCCAACAATAGAGGATGGTTTTCGCTTTATCCAATCTTTCAGTGGTGGTTCGTGAAAAAAATATCAAGTCTTTTCACAATATTATTTAGCATTCGAGCACATAACTTACGGTGAATTCACGGTTCAGTGATACTTCCAAGATTTAATTAATTGTTTTAGCAATCAGTAATGACAATGAAAACGCTCAACTGTGTCCAAAATGAAGACTGTGAGAGAATTCTAGATATTTTCAGTATGGTATGAATTGACTTATATAGTATTTAACATTCGTTTCATGATGTATCTGAATGAATATAGTACATATGATTAATAAAATGACATATTTTATAATATTTATTTAACTAGGAAACAACTTTGTAAGATATAGTAATATATTCGACGAATAATTATAAGAACCTAGTATGTTAGATATAAAAAAAATATTTGTAATATTACTCATATTTAGATTTATAAAGAGTGCTTGTTATTGATCAATCGCAGGTCATTAATTCAGCCCAGAATGTATTTTGAAAATAAATTTAATTCTAAAAATATATTGATTAAGTTGATAAAGCTGCATACCTTGGCACAAAAATGGCTGGTTGAAATCCCGGTTAAAGTTAAAAATTAAAAAAAAACTGAATGTCTAAGAAGCGATTAATTGTCAACAAATCTTATTAGCACATATCTATTCAAGGTGAAACTTAAGACTGTAAATGATCATATTATGGCCCATTTAAGGAGGGATTATGAAAGAGGAAATAAATAAACAGAGCATAAATACCACCTTAAATCACATAGTGACTCCGAAAATCTATTCAATCTTCCTACTCATATATCCTATTCACGCCACTATCAGTGTCTACCAAGTAAGTTAGACAGATCCTATTCTGATAATGTATATAATAGCA
>JAGVSQ010014994.1:0-10366 GCA_022683975.1 Rhyacophila evoluta
GAAACCCGGGCCGCTAACAGTGATCTCACATATGGAAGTTTACCATTTTTAAATAGTTAAGAATTTTATTTTTTATATCGAAGCGAGCATATAGAAACGTCAAACTATGCAAATGTATCAATGAGAGTGCGGTGCTGCCAACTTAATGTCGAAAGCTAAACGTTTCGCTGCTAAGTTAATTTCAGATACTAAATGATACCTTTCCTCTAAGATCGGCTGTCAAAATGGTATTGTGCGCTTCTGTTCTAGATAACCTAGGCTTCACCTTACTGTCTGTATCTTTTCTCCCAACCAATGAGGCTCTGCCCCAGAAGACTATCGGTTACCACAGTAAGATGTTTCAGTAGAATGAAAGGGTGTGGCATGACCTCGAATAAAGCAAAACATCTGTTTTGTGCCAGGGAAATCTCTGGGGGTTCGACATGGTGGCTATAAGTTTCACATAGAAATCAATTTTCATTAAAAAAAAATGAAAATTTGTTAAGCGATTATTTTTATAACTTGGTCATTTTTGTAACCAATAGAACAACTGCAAAAATTAATGATAACCGCCAACTTTATCATGTATTTTATACCCTGCACATTTAGTACCCCGAAAATTGGAAATAACCATCATCTTATTATGGTAATGCATATTACTTGACGGATACCAACTGTTTCATGCCAACCTACACGCGTTTCAAAATGTCGAATTGCCAACTTAAATTAGCTCTAAAAACCAGCGTGCGCTTGCCCCCTAAATAACCTATACGCAGTTACTTCATTTTATAAAATATAATAAATGTGGCTGACAAAAAATATGTACATTTTTTATTACATTTCCTCAGAAAATTATTTCTAGAATTCCACATAAATAGTAGGCAACCCTATCAATCAGTGACAAACCTACCTACCTACCTAAAAACCCCTACAAGCCCTACCAAAGGCACCTGACTATCTATGACTTTTGATCGCAGTGTTTTCTGCATGATAGATAAAAGTTGTATTGTTATGGTATATCAGAGAAAACCTTCCTACCTGTCACATAATATCTGAAGAGATTTCTCCTTGCGATGATAAGAATGCTGCAGAGCAACGGTTGTCAACAATTTTAGATTAGCGGTCGGAGAAATATAAAGAGAATTGGTAACTTCTCCCAAGATGTTGCGCTTTGGAGTTTCAATAATACCTGGGGAGCCCCACATATTATAGCGGATATTCTGAAACAAACCAGAACGTGTTCACTATAAACCACGAACTAATGGTACGCTTTAGAACATAGTTCATTTTAACAACAAACCTAGCACGCAATAAAGTTGGAAACCTATAATCTTATAAGTATATCGACGGTTCACTCCACTTCACATAACCTAAGCAGAATTTGCATTATCTTTGACAGCTTTGCAAATCCGCAAAAATAATAGTTTTATCCATAGACAACCATTTTTTCCCTCTCAAAATAATATTGTTGAAAATAAGTTTTGATTTTTGATGATTTATCTTTTATTTTTATTATGAAATATCCCAATAGACAAAAACAATTTCAATTCAAATAATTAATATAAGTAATAATTCAATGGTCATAGTCCTTATTATTTTATGATTAAAGTTATATTTAAAAAATATATCTCAGTAGTTTCACATAGGATTCTAAGTGGGACACATCAAATTAACAACGGTATGTTTTGTCATGAATTTTATTTTTCAAAACCTTACAGTTATTAATGGGTAAAACAATATTTTAAACTACACAAATTAAGCACTTCAACTTTACTGTCATGCAATAATCTTTATTCCTAGATTGTATTGCTTTACAAACATAATCTTATATTTTATTATAATGCCATCATACTAAAATTTTACACGTGCGTGTTTGTGGCTAAATCTTAGTATATTTTCAAAAGAAGAACAGGAATGAAAACGACAAATAGCCTTTCTTTTAAAATACCTCTTTTTTGGTGTATTTTCATTATTTTAATCTTGAAAATGTTGTTTTTTGATGATTACGTTCTTGTCTTCAGACATAGTCTTTTCTAGCTCATCAAAAATTGTACTGTTTTATTTTATTATTAATGTCTCCCCGGGGGAATAGAGGTATGCGTGTGCGCTTCGCATCCGGCGAATGAAGATTTGATTCCTACATTCGCTGAATTTTTAAAAATCAGAAAATGCATGACTGAATTGGTTTAAGTAACCAATAACCAATCTTGTTAAATATAATCTGTCAATGCATCAATAATCGTTTTAGATCTTTAATCATCATAGTTCAATAACATGTACATATATTTATAAAAAATATAAATAAAATATTGAACCATTATGTCAAGTACCTACGTATATAAGTATGATATATTTGGAAAATCACTTTCGCCATACAAATATATCTTCTAACGAGTATGTTTTTATTTCATATGTAATTTTTAAATCTCATAAAAGGAAATAACGATAATAAAACATTAATTTGGAAAAAACTAGTATCAAAATATCATTTTTAACCATGTTCCTCCCTCGAAATGGAGCATATGGATCTACATAGTGGTAAGATGTGCTTTTCGAAAATAAAGTATATATTATATAGATCTCTGCAATGTGAATATCTTGAAGGATTATTTTTTACAAGAATTCCTTGTCAGGCAATTAATTTTTCAACCCATTGGAGATCCAGTCTTGCATTTTAAATGTTTTTCTTAAATCTAGCAGATGTGGAAATCGAACTCGCACTCTTCAGATTACTAAACGAGCACGCTAACCTCTACGCTACCGAAGAGAATATATACATGATTATATTGATTTGATGCCCAATTATATCATATTTTTCTACATTATGACATACATTTCTAAGGAATTAAGAATTTTAAGATTTTAAGTACATAATATTGCGCAAATAGCGTAAATTTATTATTTTCAAGCTTTATTCGGCACAAATATAATTTAATAATAGTATTCATTTTAAAAAATGTGCCTCTTACATAATATATATGAGGTAGGTACTGATTTCAAGTAATACATATTATCTTATGATTGATTCACACACATTTTATTCATAGGTAGAAAGTAAACTATGATTACACACCGTAGTTTATATTACTGTGACAATAAAAATACTTCGTCATTCTTTGTTTTGATTGGGCCATTATTTGGACAAACAACTGGCAACAAAACGACACGGAACAGCAAACCAACTAAACAGCTGATACCTATTACTTTTTCCAGTGTCATCTGTCAGTGTACGGCGTTGAATCAGATTTAGATGTGTATTATATAGCAATTGCTGGTTTTATATTGGATATAGCGTTTGTTAAGTGAAATTTAACTATTTTCAAAGAATTTAGTGTTATAATAGCGCCTAAGCCATCGCTTCTGTCTTGGTTTAAGAGGTGAAAAGTATTTGCCATCATTTGGTACTATGGGTGTACTCTAATGACATTATTCAAAATGTCAGCCTGTCATTCGTTATAGTTTCGCCTTGTAACAACCAATTTCGAGTGATGAGAAACGATCATGCTTATTTGAAGTACAATTTGCGGTTGTGTCTCTATGCGTAGAAAGAGTGTTGTTTATTATTTTGTCAACTAGTGTTTCCTTTGTTGTCTGTATAGACGCCCAACATGTCTCAAGGACTTGGAAATAGTGGTGGAAGTCGAGACTATGGCACCAACGGCCCACCGGTTCCCGCAGTGGGATTCGCTGATTTCAGTCCAACGGAAATGTACAATCTCAGCGAAAACATTGCTGCGAGCATCGCATCCATTAACTCTGGTTGGAAATCGCTGGACAAAACGCTTAAACTTATCGGAACTAATAAAGACAACCAGGAACTAAGAGACAAGGCGTAAGTGGCATTGAAATTTTAAATTCAATTCTTCCTTCGATATTTTTTTCTCACTTAGTCTTTTCATAAAATTCCAAGTGTAAAGTTCTTAGATTATTGGACCGCGAAAAAAAGCAGGGGTAATTTTTCTTGTTCAATGTGCAGTTTGGTGAATTTTTTTGGATATTTAATGAATAATCAGATCTTCAATCAATGAGTGTACCATATGATACAATATTCTATACAATATGTAAACTATTATTCATAAATCACTGAAAAGTATATAAGTATCTTACAACTAATAGAAATCCATACAATGTATAATAAATCATTTATCCACAGTAACCTATCTGTAAATTCAAAATAATTCTCCTCCATTTGAGTGAATGTAATTTTCTAGTCACATTCACTGAAATAATATAATTATTTAGTTTTATATGTTAGACATAACTCCATAACCACATCCTTATTTCAAAAATTCAGCGGAAATTGAAAATTTAATTAAGCATTAATAAGCCATTCCTAATGATAGATGTGATCCTACATGGGACAATTGATTTCTTTCAGAGTTTGATTCTGTATATGAGTATATTTAATGAAATATTTTTGAATACAAGCAATATGATGAATGTTTGATTTAGCATTCAAATAGTTAAATGTGTAGAACATTGCTCATGAAAAATAATCTTTTGCACAATATTGGTTTGACTTAGACCATTTGGGATTAGATGTTAATTTTCATTATAGGTGCAGGAAGCCATAGTCTTTCTTTGAAACGGTTCTATCATATATCATCAGTTAGCTCTACAAACCACAAGAAGTATTCTTCATTCAGCTTATATTACATTTATTGTTGGAATTAATTACTACAGCTTGATGTAAAAAATATTTCTGTAGCATACATTTTTTTTAAATTCAGACTAGATGATTATCCATACATAGCAATATCTTTAAAATTATTCAGTAGCATTGAATTTGCAAATATTGCTGGGTGGCCTCATTGAAAAATACTGTTAAAGCATGTGATTTGTTATGACTAATAAACAATGCGAATCACTTCTTAAGGATGAACTTTGATCAATTAACAATGAGTTTCATACTCACACATAAGTAAATTTAATAATCAGTTTCAAAATACGGTAGAATCTCGATATACCATGCTAATGTAGATAAAAGGGTGTCCGTTAAAACCAAAAATCCATTACAAAAGAGTAGGTTTTCTAAATGAATTATTTTATTGAAAGAATAAACAGAAGTTTCAAGAAAAGAATCAAGTTTCGTTTGCCCTTTTGAAGTCTGCTGTTCTTTTATAATCAACTAAAATCAATCTTGGTCACCAAACAAATTTTTTCAACCATTTTCCGTTGCTCGCACGTTCACTTTTTGATGAAGTTTTATCCACCATATATCCAAAGTCCGTTATATCGAGGGTCTACTGTACCTTTGAAAAAATGTGCAGAAGTTTTTATCATTTAATGCTTTAATGACATATAGTGAAAAAAGCATAGCATGTTAATAACAGCTTAATCATACTTATCACATTGGCCTTAGATTTGAAAATGTACATGTATATTCATTATTTTTGATATCTGTCAATACACACACATTTATAGTTACATACAATGAAACTTAATATATTTTTATATTACATGTGTCATACACCACAGAAAGCGCTAATGTGAGGTGAAGATTACATTTTGTTTTTGACTATAATGTATTATATTAACACATAAATGTACATTCAGTATTTCTAGAAACAATTAATAATAACCTCAATTTATCGTATATGTAATTAATGTAAAATTATCGCCAACACCATAATCTGGAAATAATAAAACTTTATGAAGGTCTAATTCAGTTTCCTATTTATAAAAACCGTGTTTGCCTGAAATAAGACCCTTTCTTATATAGTTTTTACAGGTTAGGTCTTTTATTTGTGGAAAGATGGTTCATAATTGTATAAAATGTAAAATTACAATTATCAAATACATATGAGTTTTATTATCATTTTCTCTATGGAAGTGAATTATATGGATTTCAACTGTGTAAAAA
This sequence comes from Rhyacophila evoluta, assembly GCA_022683975.1. NCBI lineage: Eukaryota > Metazoa > Arthropoda > Insecta > Trichoptera > Rhyacophilidae > Rhyacophila > Rhyacophila evoluta. Next base: position 5,843 of record JAGVSQ010014994.1, read on the forward strand.
TTCACTACTCGTGAAATAGAATATATGGATCCTCTCATTATCAAGAATTGTTTGTCAGCCAATTGCTCGACCCATTTGGCGTCCAGTCCTACATTTTTGTATTTCAAAAATCCTTTTTTTTCATGTACACTATTCAGTTGTATTCCATATATATTTTTAAGTGTGTGCTTCAGTAGTTGCAATAAGGGAAACCACAAATGTTTTGACTCAGATTTTACTGATATTTCATTGCCTCTGACGTTTTTAAGGTGATTATCGATAATTCTTAATACATATAATTTATATATATACAATATTTGCAAGCACAATGTGTCTCACAAGATATGAAAAAAAATCCATGTATGTTCCAAAATGATCATTATCATAGTGAGTGCAATAAGCCTCAGAGGGTTCTACCACAGTTTTCTTCATCTGTCGCTATTCAGTGTGGCTATGTTTCATTTTAAAATATCAAACAACCAATAGTCATCAACAACTCTGTTTAGCTAAACAGTTCTTGGCCTTTCTGTTAGACCACTTCTAAATCGCTGGATGTGATTTTCTTCACCGGTTCTCTTGTTCAGCCATACTACACCTATGACTTAACCAACTCAACATACAAATATTTATTGATTAAGCTGTACTGGCATCTGCTTACACTGTATATAGCCAAGCATTATATTTTCTTCTTTCATATGTGTGTTACCATCTTAGATCGACACACTGACATTCAGAGTTCTTTCATTTTCTGTTGTAAATGTCCAAGTTTCTGAAGTATCAGCACTTAGTTAATGTCATGTGAAGTTTGCTCTCAGTTATTCTTGAGAGTAGGCGTAAATTATGGACGAAGTGTCATAGAATGTCATCAAAGTTTCTGTAATATTTCCCAACACAAAAATCAATTAGATATAATTACTTCATAATAGACTAGATTATAAATTAATTATTGATGCATTAAATTCAATTAACATAGGCTGCAGCCAAGCTTAGTAATTAATTATTATATAAGACTCAATTAACCCTACATACAATATTCATTTTTTTGTTAAATTGTGTGAATTTAAAAAAAATCAATATATTTTTTTTTTAAATACTTATATTTGAAATACATTACTGAAGTAAATTATATCATAATGATAAATAAATGAAATGAAAAGATAAATTGCTGTTATAATCGGACATATTATATAATATTTGAAATTTGTAGATAATTTTGTAGTTGATCATATTTTAATAGTATTTCATTCCTAACCATAATGAGATTATCAGTGAGCATATTATTGATAGATATAAAAACTTTTGTTTTAAAAATACTGTGAACCTTTGCAATCATTTTGACGAGAGTGAGTCACTTCTAAAAAGTTGCTATGTTTTTCTATTAAAGATTATAAAAAGGGATGGGTAAATGTTGTAAGCCACAATATAATATGCTTAACTCGTAAACTGCAGCTAAACTCTCGAAACTATCTCCCTGGTAGCCAAGACAGTATCATGCACACTTTGGGAAAGAAGATGGTGGGTTTATTTCCCAGCTGCTGAATTTTTGACATCCAAAAATGCAGGTTCATTGCCCACTAGGTTAAATGATACAACAAAAAATATGTGTCAAAGATAAATGTTGAAAAAAGTAAAAAAAAAACAATGCAGAGATCCATATGTGGAGTGATCATTTTGATTCACATTTATGGAGTGATCATTTTGACACTGGTAGGATTTATATTTTCAACTTTCGGAACAGACATGGTAACAAAAATAAACGTGGAAAACATAATTTAATAAAAACTTATAAATTCGTAAATTCTAAATGTTTTGGCTTGGAGTTTTGCTACCATACTCTATTGCGGTTTATTGATAATAGTTATCATAACATTCAGTCATTTACTTTCAATTGTACAGTGAAAACATTCCTCTTATCTAAAGTCCTGTATATATTGATATTGTGTTGCAGAAATTGAATACTTTTATTATATTTTTTATCTCTATTGTATTATACTATCCACTTTCTGTGACTTGATCCATATTACTAAATACCAATCTAGATAACACTATATATATATTGAATCAGTCCCTATTTTTTTTACTACTGTGGTCATTGTATTGTTATGAGTAATATTAATCAGATGTATGCACATTCTTTGAGCTTTTTGTTGATAAATAAAACAACAATATTTCTGTGTTGTGGTCACTTGTCCTTTTGGATCCTAATAAAAGAATTTTTCATTATTATTTTTATGATGACAATGTCAAAAAAGATATTGTGGGTATTAAACATTTTGCAATATGCAGTTGGCGATAAAGCGAATTTTTAGTTTTAGCCATTTTCACAGCACATTATTACACAGTAGCACGTCGATATAACGGAGTTCGGATTAAGGGACGAAATTTCTAGTCAATTGTATTTATAAATGATTACTAAATAGAAAGGCTTGAAAATTCTTGCTTGTCTAGACGTTTAAAATTGCTCTATATCATAAATTATTTTTACAATAATAAATTTATATTTCTTACTGTCTTAATGACACAAAAAACATTCTCATGTAATCCTTCTGAAGTAATAAATATATTTTTTCAAGTGCTATTTTAAAACATAATACGACAAGATATCAATACACGGAAAAATCGTAGTCATAAGTTAAGCCCTATTTAGGAGTAGAATTAAAACATAAATCTCCAAGTGTTGAAGTCCTTAGTGTTCATCAAAAACGCATTCAGAAAAATATATTTTTATATAGGACTTTCGGCTTTAACAGATATCCCGTCACCTGCATTAGTCCGTTATATCGAGGTTCTACTGTAGTAGTTGGAGTGTAGTGATGTGGTTTCTTACGCAATTAATGGATGACTAGGTACCCGACAAGCATGTAATAACCATCAATGGCTTCGGTTCTATTTGTTTTCATCCATAGTCACTGAAATATTAGATGAAGAACTTCATGTGTAGCTGTGTCATCATGCAGTGGCATGAAACAGTATTCTGAATTTAATTTCATACATGAGTAAACTATTTTACAAAAATTATAAATATTACATTGTTACAAGTTATCACAAAGCTGAGTCTTGTCTTTGGAGTCTTTTGTTTCAAGTGAACAGTTAACTAATACAATTTGTCAGTAGACCTTGCGACACAGTATCAAAGTTTGCTTCAATACAGACAAAATATCATTTCTCTCAGATCATCATGTCAGTAACTACATAAAAGTATTGCTTTTGATAAATTAAATTATGAAAATGTCTCATTATTGAGATAAACATGTAATACAGCCGCATTTTTTATTTCAATATGCTATAAGGATCCTAGCAGCTAGCTTGATGTGATTTATATTAGTGTGACTATATTTAGTGAATTTCTAGGAAATTACATGTTAACTGAAATAACCATTTTCAATAGATATAAAATTCTTAGAAATAATGTAAATTTCTTTTTTTTTATAGAAACGAAACACAACAATCGGTCAATTTATCAGTCGCGGCGACTACGAAAGATTTGCGACGGTTAACAGTCGTGGTTAGGCGAGGTGACAAAAGACAAAAACTTCAAGTAGAAAGGCTTACGCAAACTTTCACAGATGCCGTCACAAAATATTTTGCCATCCAAAAGGTATGTGTCTAAACTAAGTGACCTCACAGCCTCAATTATTTATTTATATTAATGACGATGGCAGTATTGTACCATGTGGGTACTTATTGTCTCAAGAACTGTCTTCATTTGAACAGAAGTATATTAAGCAAGTTTTTATATGCATGCTTGCATATGCATATGCATGCTTTAAGAAAAGATCTACATTTAAATTTAAATTTGTTTGCCAAATTTTTTAGATCCAAAGTTTCAAGTTTTCAGATAAATAATTTTTTTCGTGTTCGCAATATTTCAATTAAGTGAAATTGAAGTGAATCGAGTCTATGATCACCTTTATCTGGTTACCGGATAAATTATAACTCAATTGCTAAGTCAGTCACCAAGACAATATTATTATCATATATCGACTGTCCAATTTCAAAACCTATCAAGTGCTTTAAATTAAAATGTCGTTTGCCATATACGTTCCTTATGTGGAGCATATGGCCACCACATGACGCCTCCAGGATTCTTTGTCACCTGCCAGCCACCTCCTATCATTCTGGCACCCTTTAATTCTGCTGAGTACATCTTGTGGATAGTGTCCAACGATCTTCTAGGTCGCCTGAATCCTACCGGTCGGAAAAAGAGACAAACAGAATCCAGGCTCTCTGGAGAAATCGGTAGTACATGCCCCAGTCAGTTCCAGTGCTGCAGTATGATTTTTAGTGTACCAGGGGGTTGCCCCGTCCGCTCCCTTATCTCCGAGTTCCTGACGAAGTCAGACCACTTCACTCCCAGTATCCGATCCGACGCAAGCATCTGTTCTTAAACTTTAATATACAGTTCTTCTGAGCTTTTTTGTTATGTGCCAAGATTCACTACCGTACAGCAGCACCGGCAGAATGCATGCGCCAAACAACTTATGTTGTTGTTAGGTAGTATGTTATATGTTCGCTCACCGCCCACATATAATGTAGCCTGAAGAT